>JAAOMT010000664.1:668792-704391 GCA_016748015.1 Geosiphon pyriformis
CCCAATATTAAAACTACTGTATATATACATGTTTGTAGTTCTACAAGAAAATACTTTCTTTTTGATATTTCAACCTGGTGTTTGCTGCTATCACCAGTTGGTGTTGGCTGCTATTGTGAACTGGTACTTGTCACTATCGCGAGATGGTGTTTGCTACTATGTTAATCATTACCTTTCTAAGATTATTACTGTGCTATATTATGATTGAATAGTTTGTATTATTTTTATGATTCTTTTTGCTAAATTCTTAAACCATAACACCAGATACATTAGTATGAAGAATAAAAGGTTGATCCAGATCAGGTTGCTTCAGAATTGGTTCAGTGATTAGTTTTTCTTTGAGGGTTTCAAATGCTTTCTGCTGATGTGTGCCTCAATGGTAGTTGACATTTTTCCTGAGTAGCTGATTGAGTGGAGAGGCAATTTTGGAGAAATTCTTAACAAATTTGTGATAATAGGAGGCCAAACCAAGGAAAGAACATAACTCATAAACATTCATTGGTTGTCTTATGTTCTGAACTTTTTTTACTTTGGCTGGATCAGGAAAAATTCCATTTTTTGTAATAAGATGGCCAAGGAATTGGGTGGATTGTCTTCCAAAGAAAGATTTAATCGGGTTGATCTTGAGACCTGCATTTCTAAGAAGATCAAAAATCTTTTGCAAATGTTTAAGGTGTTCATCTCAGGTTTTTGAATACACCATTATATTGTCCAGATAGACCAGAACAAAGTTTTCTTTTACTGATTCAAATACTTTATCCATTAAGCATTGAAAGGTGAGAGGGGCATTGGTGAAACCAAAAGACATAACTGTGAATTCATAGGTGCCATACTTGGTGATAAAAGCAGTTTTCTTCTGGCTTTCTAGATCCATCTCTACTTGCCAGAATCCAGCAGTTAGATCAATAATTAAAAAGAAAGCAGTATTTTTGAATTGGTTCAGCATTGTATCAATCTTGGCAAGTAGGTACATGTCTCTTTCAGTGATGGCATTTAATTGGCAGTAGTCAACACAGAAGCATAGGGTTCCACCTTTCTTGAATACTATTACAACTGGGAAAGCCCATTCACTCTTGGTTTCTTGTATGAATCCAAGTTCTTTTATCCAGTTTATTTCTTTCTTGATGAACTCATCATTTCGGTGATTGGATTGGTAAGGCTTCAAATGGATAGGATGAGTTTTTCTGGTGGTGATAGTGTGTTGTATCACATGGGTTTGTCCTGAGGTATTACCTTCTTTTAAGATAACTGGGCTGTTTCTTGCCAACAGATTTTCAATGTCTATCTTTCTTTTTTCTGGGAAGAGTTCTCTTTGTTTTACTACTAATTATTGGATCTCAGGTGGTTCATTCTCAAAGAACTTCTGTATTTCTTTTAATTTATTTCTTGGTATTAGGCTAATTGATTTCCAATCTTTGTAATAGATCAGGCATGATTTGCATTCATCACTTGAAGAATACAAAGGTTTATTGCACCAGTACTGAGCACAAGAGCCATGCCACTAATAACTGTATTTGGTTTTCTTGCCAGGCTTTTGGTCAAAAGTTCTTCTTAGAATATCATAGTAGGGCCAGCAAATCAGCTTGCTATTTACAATGATTCCCTTTCTATCAGCTTTAACATTGTCTAGTGGCTTGCCATTGCTGGTAAAGGTGGTGTAAGCAAGTTCAGCAGTTTCTTTTTGTTCTTCTTATTCATTTTCTTCATCACTCTCTTCATCATCTGATTTCTTTGATTGCTTATCTTCTTGATTTTGTTTGGTTGCTGGAGGAGTTGTCCAATGGCGACATTTAACCACAATAGATTTTTTACCACATCTTATGGTTAGCTCACAAAGTTCATAGTTGAGTAAAACTTTTGCTTTCTTGAGCCACTCATTGCCAACAATGATGGTGTATTCTTTAGCTTCAGAAACTTCTATGTCAGTTTCAATACTGATGCCATTGATGTGAACAGGAATAGCTTTGGCAATACCCAGATCTTTTTTCTTGTTACCATATATGTTGGTCATTGGTCAGGTGGAAGACTCATCAATTTTTCTGCCAATTGCTTCAAGAAAGTGTTTGGCAATTACACTAACAGATGATTCACTGTCTAGAATCAAGTCAATGAAGTAACCAGCAACTTGTGCTTTGCAAATTAGAGGAGTGACATTGCTGTTGTCAGCAAGTTCAGCTTGGCGAGAGCGTTTATTGGTCTTTGGTGTTTTTTTCTTGAGGATTAGAGATTTGTGGAAATCTTTTCTGAACTGTGGATGGGTCATTAACTGGCCAAAGGTAATGTGTGCTGGGGTTTTCATGAAATCTTTGACAACAGAATAGGGTCCAGATTTTTGTACAATTTCTGGGGGTTCCAACTTTGGAGGGTTTTTAAAAACTTTGGCTTTTGGTGGCTTATTGTTATTAGCAGTGGAAGTTGAGACTTTGTTGGGATCTAGAACGAAATCAACCTTGGTTTTTTTCTTTTTTCTGGTTGATTCAGAAGTGTTGATTGCTAATTCATCCATGTCATGGTTATCATTAGTTAAGTTAAAAGCAAAAAAGAGGTTTTCTTTTGGTTGGCTTGCACTCTCACTCTTTGGAGGTGTGCCTACTAGTTTAAAGACTGATAAACAGTGGCTTCAACCAGAGGATCCTCTCCAAAGAAATTGATATTAGCATGATTGGGTCTTTGATTGGGGACATTGTTGTTGCTAATTCTGTTGTTTTGATTGTCATTGTTTCTAGGAGCTAGAGAAGGCAGGGGAGAATTGTTACAATCTCTGAAGAAATGTTTAGTTAATCCACAATTGTAACACACAGATGGACTATAATTTTGTTGTCTTTGATATAGGGATTGCTGGGGTTGATTAAAACAGAGTTCAAATTTGGGTCTTTGGAATTGTTAATTCTCTCTGACAGCTTGGGCTAAGAGTTCCAGTAATCAAGTAAGATTAGCTGTAAGTCTATTTATTAACTGTTTATTTGAGTCTTAAGTTTGGGCAGCAAAAGAGACAGCAGTCATTTGTGGAGCTGGAGCCATGACAGAAGCAGGAGCAAAAACTGAAAGTGTGGATCCCAAATGCATCCTTTAGTTATTTTTAATTCTTTGTGTTAGTTCAATAGCTATGTCTATTGTTGAGTTGTTTTTTAAAGCCAAAAAAAGCCAAAGAACATACAATAGATCAGTTCTTAATCCTTTTATGAAAGAATGGATCTTTTGTTCTTCTGTCTAGTTTTTTCCAGAGTCTACACGTTTGATTAGCTTTCTAATAACTTTGGCATATTCAGTCACTACTTTTCCAGGGCCTTGGATTCTTCTTTTCAATTCCATGTGCCATTTGGATATTAATATTGGGGTTCTGAACTTGGCCTCAAATTGGATAGTGAAAGAAGTATTTTCTTCTCCAGCATTGGTTGATGTCCATCTGATTATTCTGTGTTGAGCATTGACATCTGTTTCTTGTGAGAACCAGATAGCAGAAAAGCCTTGAAGGTAGCCACCAACGATTTGGAACTTGTATTTTTCATTATATTGGTTGGCTGTGACAGCTCCCTCAAAATCATCTAATCATTCAATTGGATCTTGTGCATCACCTCTAAATAGTGGTAGTGGGGTATTGTTTCTTTTTACTAAAGCAGTTTGTATATCTTAGAGGGTGGCCAGAATGTTTACTTGCATGGGGTCATTAGCCATTGGTTCAAGAGTAACTGTTTGTGTAGATGAGTCTGATTTGCTTAATAAAAAGTCAAAAACAGGGGCAGTTTGGTAACTTTTTTCTTCTGTTTCAAAAGGAGTTTCAGTTGTTTGATGGGCAGCAATCCAAATGTAGATTTGATAATTCAGATATTCGAAATTAGGGAGCTGTTGTTCAAAGGTTGCAAAATATAAGAGCTGATTGATACTGTTGTTTTTTTCTTCAAAATTGTCTTCAAAATAGGCTTGGTCAAAGTAATAGGTTGTATAAGCTGTGTAAGTTTCAGCTGAATGCTTATTTAGAAACCAGTTTCAAAAGTCTTGGAATTGTCTGCTAGATTGTTCTTCAATGGGAAAGCAAATCAAGCAGGAGGGCAAAGAATTGAGTTCAATAAAGTCTAAATTGTTTTTGTTGTGTGCTTTAAAGTGTTCTTTTGATTGTTGTGACAGGTATGAATAATCACCCATACAATAGGAAACAAAGTGGATTTTGACAACCTCACAGAGAGCACCACTTTTATGTTACGGGTTGGAGTAACAAACTAATGGATAGCAAAGGAGAACAAGATTGTAGGGTGATGGAAATACTCAAAGAGGAATTCAACCTTAAAGAGTGAATTGAATGAGTATAGATTCAATGTGTGAGATCAGTCATTATTCTTTTCAAAGGTAACTGGGGAATCTGAAGGTAGAGGAATAATCTGTACTGTCAACAATTAATCACCACTGGTATAATTCTATGCTTCATGTTGACACTCTTAGAATTCAATATCAGGTATCAACTTGTGCTTTTCAGTTACGTTTATTTAAATAATTTTCAAATGCTATAATTATATACGTCAGAAAAAGGCCAACAAATAATTTTTTATTTTTAAGATGTTCAGATACTTGAAGGTAGGGAAAAAGAAATTAGTGATAAGAGAAGAATTGAGATGAAAGTTGTTATTTTATTTATTCTTGATTATTCAAATGCTTGTTATTATATGCTTTTCTATAGCTAAGAGATTCATCACTTATATAGCTATCAAAAGTGGTCAATGATCAGATCAATAATCAGGTCAATGATTACTTTCTAAAAATAGTGTGACTAATCATATGACATCAGTGGCTAATACATGTGATAATTAATAAGAAGTATAGGTCTCAACTGTAACAATAGTACAAAGTCTTTATAAAATATAAATACAAATCAGTTGTGAACTTGCTTATAAAACCAGCTGTTATGTGTAAGTCAGAATGCCAAACTAATACAGTACAAATCAAATCTATATCACCAATTATGTTTTTGTTAATAATATTAAAACCAGATCCAATCTTCCAATGAGCACAATAAACAGTCTTGAAAATTCTCCAAGCAAAATAATAAATGTTTCCAAATACTGCTATTTCACTAGCCCTAATAAATCTATTCTTAATTAGAACAAGAAGCACAAAATTTGAATTAGTAACTGAGTCAGTCAGCTCATTAGTATACTTATTATCTAAAACATTTGAATGTTTCTTAACCTTGTGCCAAGAAATATTAAGTCTCTTATTTCTAATAATTAAATAGTTTTAAGTTATAAAAAAAAATATTAAATAAATTTTTTATAATTTTATTATTATTATTTAATTAAATAATTTAATAATACAGACTAAATAATTTTATATTTTATTATTATTGTTAATATTATTGTTTATAAAGAGCAGTTGGGCTTTACTTATTAAATTGCATTAATAATAAAAAATAAAAAAATAAAAAATCTTTATATATTATTACTTATATAAAAAATAAAAAATTAATTAATATTTATTATATAATATAAATAAATATTAGAATTAAAAAAAATAACATAATATTAAAATTTTCAAAAATACTAAAAAAAATGCCAAAAATACCAACAATAATTCAAAAAATATATAAGAATAACTAAGAATACCAGAATATTTTATATTACAAAAATTATATATATATAATAATATTATTAAAAAAAATATATTTTTTTTTATTAAATTTAACAAATAAGACTCAACTATTATCTAGAAATTAAAAACAAACTAAATGTTCTAATGTTAAATAAAGTTCATGTACTTTTTATATATAAACAGTTATTTAAACCAGTTCAGATTATACTAAATTAATACAATAGAAAAAAACTTATTCAAAGACAACATCTTTTAAATAACATCAAATAAAATAATACTACAAAAGACCAATCCAATCAGCTATTTAGCTGTTTTCAAAGAATCATTTTTAATACTAATAGACTTATGTGTTTAAAGAAATATTAAGTTAGAAAACACATTATTGTTTATACTAATTAAATACTCCAAATTACCAGAAATATCACCATTGTTTATACAGCACTCTTTTTTTAAAAAAACCATTTTTTTTCTTAACTCACTAACAATCTTGCTAAAAAAACCCAGATAAACTATAAGCTTATTAATTTTTAAACTAAGAATACTGTTTGAGATAAGATTACCCTTAATAAAATATTTAAATACAGTAATCAATATACTAACAAGCTTAATAATTGATTCAACCAAAGCTGACAGCTTAACCAAATCAGATTTTAGAGACACCAGCTAAAAGAAAAACAGAAAATTACCAACAACCACAAAAAAAGAAGCAAAAGCTGTTAAAGGAGAAAATTTAGAAAAATTTGAATAAGCAAAAGTTTTAGCATAAGAAACATTACTCACAAAATGTGATTTGAACATTTTGAAAACCATAAAAGAAGATAAAAAAACTGTACAGTTTGCAGCCAGATAGCCCATCTCTTAATATCTAAAGCAGTGCTAACAATTAGGGGTTTTCTACCAAATATAATATCTTTTTAGCATACTAATCTTAACAACTACAGAATTTAAATTAACTTAAGAGCCAAATGTAATCAAAACAAACTGAAAACAATGATCAAAATTAAATAAATGAGGAATAAAACAATTTTAACTACTAATTTAAGAAATTATATTACTGATTTCAAAAATAATACAGCCAAAAAAAAAATTAACCAACTTGGTTTTAACTTATTATAAAACAAAATAGTCTTTTTTTGATTTATAAGAAAAAAAATTTGAATACTATCTTTGTTTACCAATACTAATCAGTAATTGAAAGCAGATATAATAGCATATAATTTATTAAAATAAACAATCATGTATTATCAAACACCAGCAAGCTTTAGCACAACACAAAAAATTTTACTAAAAACATTAAGAACTAACTTAATATTAATAGCAGATACATCCAAAAACACATTATGTAGTGTAACAACAACAACAAAAGAAGAATCAGATTTAGAAATTACCAAAAACTTGGCAATTTTAAAAGTAACCAAACAAACAAAACTTGTAAGCTCAACCAGAAATGCAGTATTCAAAAAACTTTGAGAACCAAACTTTATACAGAAAAGCTTTATATTGTCTTTTGACATTAACTTTGCATCTAAAAAACCATATACAGATTAAAAAACAGCCTTAACATAAACCAATTTAATCTTGAAAATATTATCAAGTATTAGAATAAAGACTATTCATTCAACAAATCTTTAATAACTAGTAATAGTTTCTCAAATACTACCAGTAACAATACCAGAAACCAAAAAAAATAATTCAGTATTTATTTAATCAGTCTAGTTTTCAAAAATAGGTAATTTAATAAGAGATAATTGCTTTGCTTTTAGAACTGGTAAAAATCTATTAAAAGACATCATATTTAACAATACAGTCAGTAGTTAATCTTAATTTATCTTAAATAATATATTGGATAATACAGTAGATATTTCATCTAAGATCTCAGTTGGAACCACAAAGTGGTTTGATATAACAATAACAAAGACAAGCAACTGCTTCCACTTTTTTAAATCTTTGGTTTTTTTGACTATTTTGTTTAAAGAAATAGTATTAGTAACACTAAATATAAAAACTATAATGGAAAAAACCAGCTTGTTAATTGGTCTGTTATTAAAAATTTTTGAGCTCTTAGAAAAGATAAAAGCAACACTAAGACTAATTTAAATATGTTTTTTTAAAGGAACTTTAACTAGTAAAAACCCAGCCAAAAATAAAAAAAATGCTTTAATGACCATTAAAAGCAGTTTTTTACTATTAATATTTAAGAAAAATGTAACCAAAATATTATGTTTAGTTGTTTTAATAACAAAGAAATTTTCTTGTATTAAAACTTTATTAATTACTATATAAAAGATAATATTTACAGCTTTTTTACTCTTTGCTCTGATTATAGTCATAAAATTAAAGAGATAAAGAGTTTTTTTTTATAATACTTTAAAAAAATAAATAAATATATTTAGATATTTAAATATTTTATAATTTATAAAATCTTAAAAACATATAATTAACTTAAATTTTAATTTTAATTACTTAAAAATTGATTTTATAATTAATAAACTTATTATTTAAATCAAAAAAATATTTATAAATTATAATATTATAAATAATTTGATAAAAAATACAAAATTAATATAGAATTAACTTATTAAAAATTGTATAACTTATTAAAAGAGTAAAAACCACCAAAATAAACCAGTTAACATATTAAAAAAATAAAATACCAAAAGTTAAAAATTATTAATATCTAAAGTTTATTTTTAAACTATTTAAAATTAGTTTAAAAAAAAACCAAGAGCTAACAAAAACAAGAAACTTCTTAGTTTTAATACACAAAAAGTTTTTATTTTTTTGTAAAAAAATAACAATAACAACAATAATAATAATAATAACAATAATAATAACAATAACAACAATAATAATAATAACAATAACAATAACAATAACAACAATAATAATAATAACAATAACAATAATAATAAAAATAAAAATAAAAATAACAATAACAACAATAATAATAATAACGATAACAATAAAAATAAAAATAAAAATAACAATAATAACAATAATAACAAAAACAATAACTATAACAACAATAATAATAACAACAACAATAACAACAATAACAACAACAATAATAATAATAATAATAATAATAACAACAACAACAACAGAAAAAAACATGAAAAAAAAAGATATATTAAGTAATTCAATTGTTAACTGATTGAAAAAGTGTTCGAATGATAATCCTGAGAATCGTCCTACTGGGGAAGAAGTTGATAAGATGTTGGAGGAACTTCAGATAATGTATAATGAGAAGTTTATAAATAAGATATTTGCACATAAGGAGTCTACAGATGAGGAGTCTAAAACTGTAAATCTTCAGTTTCTAGAATCAGATAAATACGTAAAAGAAATGGTAAAAAGTGGTGACTCAACGACAAAAAATCAATCAATGATAACAATGACAACAATGACAACAACAATAACAACAACTCGTATTTATCCAGAAGTTTATACAAGTCGTGTTTTAACTTTACAAATAATTGATTTTTCTAAAGGTTGGTTTATTTAATTTAGACATAATTAATTTATTGATTTAATTATTATACAGTATATTAAAATTTTACATTAATTTATTTTACTATTCTATTTTAAAAGAATTTGTGTTTCTCCCTAAAGATAAGAAATTAAAATATAATTATGTATTTTACATTATAATATCTTTAATGGTTATTTTACTATTTATTATATATTAGATGACTCTTTTATAGATCTAATCACGATTGAATATCTTTATTTTTACATTAGTAAGTACGTTAACTCTCTTTTCATAAGGGATATAGTTTAAATAGCTTTTATCGTTATTATATTTTAAATTTTATTAATAATAATGTTGTTAGATTCAATTTATTATAAATGATATTCTCTCACATCTAAGAATAATTTATTTTCAGAAGGAACTATATTAAAAAAGTTTATTTTAAAAAGCCGATTTAAATTGAAAGTTGAATCGTGGTAAAAATTTTTACCTTATTAAAAAATTTTACTATTAAATTTGAATTAACTTTAATAAATTGATTTTTATTTTATAATAAAAATTTCAAATTAAAATATTTTTTAAAGATATTAACAAAAAACTCTCGAGAACTATACTCTCTATATTAATTAATACAGGCTTTATTTTATAATAAATTAAATATTCACATATATATATATATATATTTAATTTCTTATAAAATAACTAATTAATATTTAAATTAAAATATCGAAATCAGATTTATAAATAATCGAAAATAACTGATCATAGGATAAACATTTTTTTACCAATATATTCGAAAACAAATATGAAAAAAAATTAGTAAGTTTAAAATTGAAAAAATATTAATTTTTAAAAATATAAGAGGAAATTATATAAATAATACTTATAATGTAATAATTTAATTATTTGAAATTCTGACAATTTTTTAAAAAAAGTAATCAATTAAGCTAATCTTTTAAATTTTAATTTCTAAATTTTACATTTGATTAAATATATATATATAACTCAAATTTGCATATATATAAAAATATATGTGATTTTCAATATTATGAAAGAACTTTTTATTAGAAATTTGAATTTAGATTTTTTATATGCAATATTTTAACATAATACATTTAATTCTATTAAAAAAAAAGTAAATGTATTAGTTTTTCTAATAATCATCAGGATTTTCATTCAAATATATCGAATTTAATTTTTCTAATTGATTTTAATTTGAAAAAAGTGGGTTAAAGTATTTTTATAAATAATTTAAAATTTTACATGTTTTAAACATGTTGACTATATAATTTAATTAATAGTAACTATTAAATGAATTAATATATATATATGTTATTATTATTATTATTATTATTATTATTTATAATATGGTTATTTTAGTTTTTCAATTCAAAATTTTAAATACTATAAAAAATATATATAATAATTATGTTAATACTATTTTTGAAAAATTTAATTAGAAATATATTTAAAAATTCGGAATTTTAATAAGAAAAAATATTTTATATTAAGAAAATATAATCTTAAATTTCCTAAAATTAATATGAAATTTTATTTATTAAATTGTTAAAAAAATTAAAATATTTACACTATATTTATTATATAATTAAAATTATTTTTTATTTTTATAATAATAATAACAACAACAACAACAAAAACAACAACAACAATAATAATAATAATAATATATTTTTATTTCATACAGAATTTTTAAATTTTGATTTATATTTACTAATATGACTGAAAAATATATATACTTTGAATTTTTTGATTTATTAATTATATAAATATCTAATCAATTTTTTTTAAGTAATCTTATTTTAATAATCTTTTCATTGTTTTTATCTGTATTAATTTAAGTAATTAGATTTAAATTAATCAACTGTGCACAAAATTTCAAAAAATTATTAATAAAAACTAAATAATAAACTCAACTTTTAGCTTTATTTTTAAAAGAACATGCTAAAAAAATATAAAAAATATGAAATTGTTTATTAAAAAGTAAAAAACTTAATAATATAAAATATTATATTATTTATCAAAAAAAATTTTTATTGCTTATTTACATATTTTTTAATTATATTTTTATTAAAAAAATCTTAACTATTTAAATAATTACTATCTTTTTTTGTGTTAATTTGAAATCATTTAAACTGCAAATATTATATTGAAAAAAATCAGAAACTACACCAAAAAAAGTGACAAAAAAGCTAACTATGTATATAAAGTTTTTTGAATTTAGCTTTTTTTATTAATAAAAAGTTTTTCAATCAAAAACATTCTCTTTTTTATTCAATAGTCTGTTATTAAAAGCCATTCTAAATTATCTTAACAAATAAAATACTTTATAATAGAGTATTTATTATTGTAATTTTTTTTAAATATTTATTTATAATTAATAAAATCTAATATAATTTTTTATTTTTTACCAGATTATTATATTGTTAAATTATTTTATTATAACAAACAAATTATTAAGTTATAATAATAAAATTATTCAAATTTTAACTATTAAAAATAAACTTAATTAAATATTAATTTAGTTTTTAATACTATATCTAATATAAAAATTATTTATTTGGCATAATATTATCAAATAATTAAAAATTAAATTATTTATTAAAATATTTTAATTATATTTATTTTATTTTTATTAATGTTATTAAATTTTATTTTAGCCTTAAAATTATTAAAATTATTAAAAAAATCAGTCAAAACAATAACAAAATCTTTAATAATACACTTTATAATAATTAAAATTTTTGTGTATATTTTTATTTAGAAAAAACATAATTAAAATAATCAAAAAATTAATTGATTTAACAACAAATTTAATTAAAATAACTAATTTAAAGATTTAAGATTCCAAAAATTTTAATCTAAAATTAATCACAAAATTAGTAATAAAAATAACCAAAAATACAATAATAATAAAAATTAGAATAACAAAAATGTTAATATACAATTTTATACTAATAAAAAACAAATTAAAATTCTTAAAATTATTAATAAATTTAAAAAAAACCTAAAAATATATATATATATATATTTTACAATCTAAAGATAAATAATTCAAACTTTAATATTTGTAATAACATTAATATTTAAGAGTTTTTATTAAATACAATACTTATACAAAATATTAATTCTTAAAACAACTGAATTTAAAACTTCAAAAAAATTAAAAATTACAATAATAAAGTATTAATAATAATAAAAATTAAGAAAATAAAAAATAAAACATGTATAATTATTAATTTAAAAAATCAAATTACTAATATTAAGCTAGATTAGCAAACAAAAATAATAACAACAAAAAAAAATTTCTTAAAATAAATAATAATAATATATTATTATAAATTAATAAATTTTAAATTAACTAAAATAATAACACCTAAAAATTTTTAATATTATTAAAAAATATGTCAAAAAAAACATTATAAAATACAATAAAAATAGAAAAAAAAACAAAAGTTATTACAAAAAATTTTGAAATTTTAAATATAATTAAAAACAAAAAATTATTAATAATAATTTTAGTAATAACAATTAAAAAAAACTTTAAAAACAAAATCTATAAAAAATAACTTAATATTGTTTTTTAAAACTGATTTAAGTTTAATAAAATCAAATAACAAATAAAACAAAAAATTATTCAAAATTAGTTTATATTTAAAAATAATACTAAGTATTAAAGTAAAAACTATTTACTTAAAAATTTTTAATAATTAAAAATTGTTTTTTAAGTATTATTAAAAACAATATTAAAAAACAGAAAAAAGTAATTAATTTAGTTTTTATTTAAATAATTTAATAAGTTAATTAATTAAAATATACTTAAAAAAATAATTTGTTTTGTTTTTAAAAATTAATTAGAAAATATTCTATATTAATAATATAATTAATAATTAATTTTAATTTATTTTAGAAAACATATTATTATTGTTATTGTTTATATTAAAAAAAAATTAATTATTACTAAAAATTATATATTAAGATCTTATTTAAAACTCCAAAAAAATTTGATATAATAATAATATACATAAATAATTTCTATTGTTTTTTAGATTTTTGGTTTTTTTAATTAATAATAATAATATTATTATTATTATTATTATTAGGTTTAATGAGTGCAGTCCAACCACTACCTAATTACATAAACTAACAGGTTTTATATTAAGTGTGACTCATGCATTTTTCACACGTGACCAGCCATTTAAGCCAGTTAAGACAACACTACATACCAAAAATACCAGCCACAGAGAAATCACATAGAAAACCAAACTGCACACTATTTAAGTGAGGATAGAGACCAAAACATGTATGTATATCTAACTTAATTCCAAAGTTATAAACCATGCTACAGAACCAAACTGAAAACAAACCAGTCACTAATAGAACAATGGATCCATTGTGCAGCAAAAGGCCATGCTTTTTATAATAGGCTCTCAGTTTGGCCCTTAGCAGCCATATACTAGACCTGTGATTCTTAGCAAAATGATGAACCAGGTCAACCACCAGAGATCCACTATTTGATTCAATCTCCAAAAACCACTTTGTTTTAGCCACCCAGTCTTTAAACATGAAACCTTTGAACAAAGACATATACAGACTATTCGAGTCCATAGCTTTATGAAGTAAGCAAACTACCACACTACAGATGACATGTGCACCCACCAAAATTGTCCAATCCTTAATGGCTTCCAATATTAAGTCATTACGAGTGTTGACATTGAAAACACAAACAAATATGTGATCTGAATCTTCTAAAAGTCCATAATGAATACATAATACATTAAGATAACTTAAATTATATAATTTTTTTCTCTTGACCACAGGCAACTGATGGTGCAAGGCCTTTACGAAGTACAAACTGAGCATCACAGAAGCAGAAATTGTGTAACTAGACTTAATTTGACCATCCATGTGCCACATGTTGAAAGTATGATGCTTGTCTATTAAGTCACTGAAAGATTCATCAACCATGTCACTTACATACCTGGATTTCCACCCAACAAGATTAACAGCTTCATAAAGTCTCCTGGTCATGTGACAAGCATTGCCAGAAAGAGTTCTGCCTTCTACACTGAGAAAGTGGTGCAATGTTTTGACAGGAAAAATAAAACTAGAACCAGTAACAGCACCGGCAAAAAAGTTAGCACATTTGTTGCCAATGATACTAGTATGGCCTTTTACCTTATTTCATGTAACCAAAAAATTTTTTGACAGAATAGTATCATAAATAAATTCACATTCCATCCAGCATTTTCTTCTAAAGTCTGGTTTGGTGCTTACTAAGATAGTCGCACATAAGTCCAATGAAGCTTGACTATCAGTAAACAACACTACTGAGCTATGATTAGGGATACAGTCCAAGACCAGAGTGATTGTCTGCATTTCTGCAAGTGTAGAAGACAGTAAACCAGGAACTCTAACACCAACACCCATGTCAGCATTAGGGAAATAAGTGGCAGCATCACCACTAGCACCAGAGGAATCAAAATCTCTAACCAAACTGTTGGTATAAACAGGTATAACATCAGAACCCACCTGGCTTAAATGATCCTTAACATAACTAGTGTCATATGAAAAAAATTTGGAAGAGAGAAGATATGATGAGTCGTTACCACCAACCAGATCACCAGACTCAATAAATTCCACAAGAGAAACAAACCAACCAAGCATCAGTCCCCTAGGATCCAACTTTTTCTATCTATGAAATGTATTCTATGTAAAACACCTGCCATGACAATTCAAAAGCTGGTTCACATAGATTATTCCAAACTTTCTGAGCAAACCTACCATCTTCATGTAAATATTCAGTCTAAGGACGTCAGTAGCAGTGACTCCACTGCTCACATAAAACATGTTAGTCGTACTACTTCCTAAGGACAGGCCATAAGATGAAAGTGTGTTCATTATGCCAGCTAAAAAACAGTCCACAGGATTGCCTGGGAGCATCATCGGAAAATTAAGAGGGTTTTGGAGCAGCCAACTAATGATCTATAGATCCATCACATGGTGTTCGAACAAGTCACTGAGTACACTCACAGAATTGGCAAAGGACACAAAATTGGCCAGTAAATTTTCAGCTAAGAGCTGCCTAAATGGCACTATGTTATATAAATTTGGGTAATAAAAAGCCTTTGTGAGAAAATCTTTAGGCAGGTTAGCCTTGAGTTTTAGATCTTTTCTTAACAACTTGTCCTATTTTTCATACACATTAATAGGAACATGACTAAATTGGAGCCTATAATTAATAATAGGCTGTAAAACAGCAGAAACTAGATACAGAAATTGTTTATTAGAAACTGTTTTCCTTAGAACCAAGTTTGTAAAAAACTTCAAGTCCAAATGTGCCTTAACAATACTAGGGTAAAAAAGTTCCTCAGTTGATAAAAAAATGTCCAAGTATCTATAAGTCTCACATTTTTTCACTATTGTAATGTTCAATTCACTGATTACCAGTCAAGGATTGACAGCTTTTTTGTTGATTGGTATAGCCACTGTCTTATCTATATTGATCGAAATGTCATTAACACAAAAAAATTCACTAGCAATATTTAAAATACTTTGAGTAGCAGTCAAGCTGTTTCCAATTCAGATTGTATCATCCACAAAGGCTTCAGCAACCATAAAAAACATCTTGCTGGACCCAAAATCTGGTTTGCCAGTGTGCATAAAGAACCTGAATTCCATCTTATAGCCATATGCATATCCAAACTTCTTGACCTCGCAAAGTAAAGAATCATAAAAGATCCTCCACAGTAATGGAGAAAAAACTTCTCCTTGGTCAAGTCCATTATAGACTGTGTATCTTGACATTAACACAAAATCCGTCATAACACAGTTTATCCAACCATTATGAATATTCTCAAAAAACTTAACAAAATAAGAACACATTTTGATCCTGTTCAGACTATTTTTCAAGTAATGCCATCCAACAGAGTTATACACTTTTCACATGTCCTGCAGCACCAATCATACTTTTCTGCTCTTTTCCAGAGCATTTTTGACCACCAAACCAACAGCAAAAATTGAAAAAAGAGTAGACATTGTTACCAAAAGTTTTTGGTCTCTTTTCTGTAATATTGTTGATGCCTGTTTGCTGTGAATTCACGTTTTCTGGATATGATTGAACCTCCAGTAACTGAATTTATCTTCAAATTATCTTCTATAATTTGAACTGCTGGGCTTATAAGTGGAATGGCCAATTCTGTGCCAGTTATTTTATGTAGTTACATTGTAGTAAATGTTAACTCTTTCCTAAGAATTGCTCATCTGGAAGCTCACTAAAATGTGTAGTTACTTTGCTGTGAAAATCAACTCTTCTACAAGAATCTCGTCTGTAGACTATCTTAATGATTATGATAAGAAAATAAAAGAAAGAAAATAAAAATGTAAAAGAAATAGAATTCTGTCAAGGGAAACGTTTTTTATCCAGATCTGGAGTCACTAACAGTTTACTGAAATTGGTAGCTAATCAATTTCAAAACGTTAGTTGGGTTTTGAGGATTTTCCAAATGCAATAATTAAAAAATTTGGTTTTTCGAATTATTTAATATTTATTTCTTTTTGTGTGTGTAGGAATGGTTCTAAGTGATAAATCTAAAGTAAGATACATTTTTTCAAAGAGAGAAGCTTTTCTTTTATACAACTTGTTGTAACACTATTTTATGAACTTGAACTTTGCTATTTTTTATAATTTTGCTGAACTAAAGATACATTTTGGCAAACTACAAGTTATTTCTGCAAACTATTAGATATTTTGGTAAACTATCAATTATTTTAGCGAATTTCTTACAAATTTTGGCAAACTTTTTGAATGTTACATAGTTCAGGGTATTGCATGATTGATCATTACAATTAGATTACATTTGTGTTATATACAAATTGGGTTATTAATTAAATGATAATTTCAGATATTTTGCTAATGTAATAAGTGATAATTTGAAATGATAATATATGCTAATTAATGATAAGATTTATAAAAGTAATTTTATGCTAAACAATATCTCTAATTTTATCTGGTAACATAACCTCCTCCTCAAGACTGAGCTCCATTGAAGTCCAAGTACTGTCTGTAATTTCCAAATAATAATCCAAAATTATTGAAGAAATTTGGTCTGAAAATTGTTGAAATTTCAGTTCTGTGAGCTTTTCAATGTATTGAATCTTCAAAGGCTGTAAAATTGGGTTTTGTAGAACGTTTTCACAGGTGTGGAATAGGTCATAAAGTCTAAGAGCAGCTCTTAGTTTATAATGACTGTTTGTAGGTTCAGCTGTTGTCTTGAATTTGTTGTGAAGTTGTTTCCAAATAGCTTTTTTTGTGAGGTTTGCTGCTATAAGCTCCTGTTTTCATTCATGAAGTGTTTTTCCAATGTAGAAATATCTATATATTGGAATATAGTTGTAGTTTTCTTCGTTAAGACACAGTTGAAGTTTTTGTTGAATAGTAGTATTTGGTGAAATACTAATAGGAGTGAGCATTAAGTTTTCTCTTAAAGCAAGCTTTAAAAGTTCTGGCAGATGAATTCCAGAATAACTTCTTGTATTCTTCTTATATGAGTGATATTTTTGTGCATTTGGGGCTAAATTTGTAACTACTTTTGTTTGGGTATAATTAATGTGGTTTCTAGTAACAGTAATAGATAATTTGGGTATTGTTTTTAAAGTTAACATTTGTTTTTGGGATAATTGTTGAATGTTTTGAGGAATAGTCATTATAAGAGATTTGAAAATAAAAGAAAATTATTTTTGGTATATGGGTTTTTATGTTATTTTTGTTTTGTTTTTGTGAGATTGTTTCTAAATTATAAGGAGATAACTATAATAATAAATTTAAATTAAGTGTTTAAGTTGGGAGGTTGTTCAATGACAACTATTGGTTTTAAATTTTGGAGAATATCTTCGGGATTGATTAAAGGAGAATGTGTACCAATTTGTGGAATTATAGTGTTTCAAACAATCTTCATGTGCAACTTTTGCTAGGATTTTGTCATCAAGTCTTAGTTTGTATGATTCATTGCCTAGGACTTCATGGATAAAGAATAGTCCATCCTATTTATTTTCAAATTTTCCACTCTATTGTTTTTTAGCTTTAGTTTTGTGTAAGAGAACTTTGTTTTTGATTTTAAATCCATTGGTAATTGGAGGCAATTTGTTATCATGCCATTCTTTTTGTTGAGCTTGTGAGTGTTTAATATGGGTGGCTGCTATTCATCATTTTCTTTCCAACATGCTAAGCAGAGTATAGGCTCTTTGTTGTAGTGTTTCCTAGAAAGTGTTTTTATCGATTGGTTGTGCTGGGTATGTTTCTACTGTGAAACTAATTGGTAATATTGCTGTTCTTCTATAAGTTAAATCAAATAGTGTGTGTTTTGTGGTATCTTGTTTTAGTGTTCTATATGCTAATAACACTGATGGAATAAAAAGATCCCATTCTTGCTCAAAATTGGTTGAGACTTTGGCTAATGATTCACACAATATTCTGTTGAAATGTTCTATAAGTTCATTTGTTTGTAGATGGTAAGGCGAAGATAATAGTCTTTTGACATTAAATTGTCCACAAATTTCCTGGATTAAATTGTTCATGAAATGTGTTCCTTGATCAGATAAAAGTTCTATTGGGCATTCATGTCTACAAATAATGTCTTTGTAGATGAAGTTTGCTACTGATTTTGCATTTGTTCATTGAATGGCTCTGGCTTCGGGCCATTTGGTGAGATAGTCTACAGCTACTGCAATATAATGGTTTCCTTGGTTTGTGATAGGAAGTGGTTTGACTAAATTGATACCAACTCAGTCAAAAGGCTGTCCAACTTTGATTGGGTTTAAAGGTTTTGTAGAACAAGTTCCTCCTTTTCTTTGACAACTATTACAAGACTTAACATATTCATAAATGTCTTTTCTCATTTGAGACCAAAAATAATATTCTAGTGTTCTCTGAGTGGTGCTGTCTTTTCCTAGGTGTGCTGATAAAAAGTCTGAGTGCATGTTATATAAAATGGTTTTTTTTTCATGTTCTTGTATTAATCTGAGTGGACTGTCTGGGTTTCTGAAGTTTTGATAATAAATAATGTTGTTGTGTAAGAAGTATTGTTTGGCTTGTTGTTGTAACCAATGTTTTTCATCTGGGGACCAATCTGTTGAGATTGTTAATGTCTTCAAATATTATTTAAAATTGTTGTAGTTTTCAGAGTTCATTGTTTGTTGTTTTGTTGTTAATTCAAATGGGTGTTGGTTTTGTATTCTAATCTTGCTTCATTCTTGAGAGACAATCAACATTGGTGTGGAGTTTTCCTGGTTTGTGGTGTACAATGTATCAGTAGTTGGCTAAAAATCCTGTCCATCAGGTTTGTTTTGCATTTAGCTGAGTGTTTTTGTTCTGAAGCCATTTGAGTCCAATATTATTAGTGATAATATCGAATTCTTTAGGTCTGAGATAAAGGTTGAAGTGGTGTAGGGCCCAAATTACAGCTGCTGTTTCTAGTTCTGTGGCAGAGTAGTTTTTCTTTGCTGGTTTTAATGTTCTGCTAGCATAAGCGATTACTCGCTCATTTCCGTTGTCATCTAATTGTGATAAGATGGCACCAAAGGCAGTGTAAGAAGCATCTGTAGCTAGTCAAAATCGGTTACTGAAGTCTGGATAGGCTAGAATTGGAGCTGTTGTCAGCTTTTTCTTGAGAATTTCAAAAGCTTTTTGGTGTTCTTCCGTCTATTTGTATTCAACGTTTTTAGTGAGCTGGTTGAGAGGTTTTGCAATTTCTGAGAATCATTTAATAAATTTTCGGTAATAGAAAGCTAATCCAATAAATCCTCTCAATTCTGTGGTATTTTGTAGAGTCTTGAAGTTCTTAACAGTGCTGATTTTTCCAGGTTCTGGTTTAATTTCATCTTTGCTTACAATGTGGCCAAGAAAGGCCAAACTCGTTTTTCCAAAGTAGCATTTTTTGATGTTTAGTTTCAATCCTGCTTTTCATAATCATTGAAAAACTTCTTACAGGTGTTTTAAGTATAATTCAAAAGATGGTGAATAAACATTAGTATTATCGAGATAGACAACTACTGATTTTTAAAGGAGGCCTTTGTAAACAACATCCATGAGTCTTTGGAATGTTGCTGATGCATTGCATAATCCGAAAGGCATTATGTTAAATTCATAATTTCCTCTTTGAGTGGTGAATGCTGTTTTGGAGCAATCTTTGGGATCCATGGCAACTTGCCAATATCCGCTTTCTAGATCTAGTGTTGAAAAGTATTTGGATTTTCCAAGGGCATCTAACATGTCATCAATTTGGGGAAAAGGGTAGGCATTTCCAATGGTGACACTGTTGAGTTGTCAATAATCAACACAAAATCATATCTTTCTATTTTTCTTTTTAACTAGGACCACAGATGAGGTCCATGGACTCATTAATAGTTGAATAAGACCATTGTTAAGCATCCATTGCACTTCTTTTTGGATAAATTGGTGACTTTCTGAGACAACTCGGTAGGAAGACAACAATTAAATCTCTGTTCATTATACAAAATGTGTTTTTTAGTTATATAATTTTTAAAATAGTAATTTGATTTTTCTATCCATCTCAAAATTTTTTCTTTTTTCTTGGTTTGGCATCTCCTGTATAGATTTGGTGTTGAACCAAATTGGTTCTTCCTAATTCATTGTTGTTTTTAGCAAAGATATCAGCAAATTCTGCAATTAACTCTTTGAGCTGGCTCTGTTGTTGTGGTTCAAGTTGTCCCATGTTGATTTAAGATAGTTTTTCCATGACAACATGGTAGTTTTCAGAACTGGGATTTGGGTTGATTTTTAGTAGTGAATGTTCAATGATTTCTGAGAAATTGGGAACTGTCTGAGGTAATTCTTGTTGAAAGATATTACTGTAAATGACTCCAATTTCTAAGTTATTTAATAAAACTATGAGATAATTGTTGGGATTGTAAAAAATAACTCAGATTTTCTTTGTTCCTTCTAGAATATAAATGTTTAGGATCGAGATATTATGTTTCAAGCAAACTTGTTCGTTGGATTCAAAAATTTGTTGTGTGGTTGTTGACTTTGGGCAGGTGTAAATTTCCGGATGTTCTTTAAAGGGTGAAATAGTAATTGGTTATAGGAGTCGTAAAATCTGATGAAATTCATTCTGTTCATTAAGAGCTATGTTTACTGGAACTGTGAATTGTCCAGTTGAACCAAAACCTTTGGTTCCTCTTTCACTCTTTTCCAATTGTTCTCTTTGACTGACTAATTGTAAACCCGAAATGTTGATTAAAGGTAAATAAATAGCTTGAGCAATTTTTTTGACATGTTCAATCTGAAAAGGTTTATTGGTTTCATTTTGTAACATGATTGTAATGTCTTCTGTATATCCTGCATCTATGATTTCTCCTCTAACATTAATTCCTTTGCTTGCCAATAATGATCGTGAAGTGATTTAGACCATTGCTCCTAGTGAGATTTTGAGAGCAATTTTGAGGTTGATTTTTGTGAGCAATTTAGGTTTGAAAGTAAGGGTATCTTTTCCTGGATATCTTAAATCATATTCAGCATCAATTTTGTGGGCTTTTTCAGACTTTATTCCTTGTCTATTGTTGTTGAAGTATTTGAGTTGTGAAGCAGGCTGATTTTCGATGAGATAGACAAGTGTGGCTTCTATTTTTTCTGTTGCTTTAGGTTCTCCAAATTCAATTTCATATTCATCACTTTTACTGGACAAGAGAATGCTAAAAGTGTAGCATTCAGGACACTATTGTTCATTGCAAGGCATTATGCATTCCTCACATAATTTAATGTTCATTTGCTTTAGCTATTGAGCTTGAGCTTCTTTGGTCGGGTAAGTGTGACTGGCAATTTGGTGATATACTTCTACTTTATCTTCATAGTTGTATCCAGCGATTTCAAAGGTATATGCAATGTATTCTGATTCTTTCATTTGACGAACATTTTCTTGAGTGGCTCTGTTGATTAAAGCTATTGCTAAATCGAAAATCATTTCAGCATCATAAGGGTAATAGTACAGTTTGTTGAAAGTGCTATTGTAAGCAGTATTAAAAGGTGTTCCTTTTTTGACTTTTTCTGAAATTGATAAAACATATTGACAGGTTTGATCGCAGACTCCTCCTTTCATTGCAACATCAATCCAATTGTATTCTTCTGGTAGCATATCTCCACAAGTCAAACAAGGAGTGTTGTCCTATTTTCTACTTCTTTTTATTAGGTGGTCCCATTATTCTCTGTGGCAAGCCTTGCAGTAATAACAAGTATGATTTTCATATTCTTCTTCAGGTAAAATGCAGGCTCTCATTGATGAAAGTTTCTTGTGGCAATCTTTGCATTTGAGTGGAATGTAAGGGCATTGTTTTCGTGGTTCTGGTTTTGAATAGGGGACATTCCATCCAGGTGTTACTGGTTCTTTTGTTTCAAGAGAATCGTATGTTGAAAAATACTGTTGTTCAGTTTCATCAGCCCAATTGGAGGTTGATCCAAGTGCCATAAATGTTTCAATGATGGGTTTTTCTTCTTCCAGTTTGAATTCAAAAGCCGGGGCTTTTTCGGAGTGTTTGTTGAATGTACTACAAGTGGCAAGTACTCGGGCATGTTGTCCTTGGTAGGAGATTGTTAACTCTTGTGTCTTCCAATTTAGATTAGCATTGGCTTTTTGGAGCCAATTGTTTCTGATGAGAGCTTGGTATTGGGGAGCATCCATGACCAGAACTTTGACTAGAATAGTAATTTCGTCAATTGTGAATGGGAAGTTGTCAATCTTTCCTACTGGAGTTTTTTTCATGCCATTAGCAGTGACAATAATTGTCTGAGCTGGTTGGTTAATGTTTCTTTTTAGCTGTTGCATCAATTGATATGTGATGATGCTTCCAGTGGATCTACTGTCTAGGATCAAGTGAATTGGCTTTCTTTCTACTTCAGCTTCTGTGTACATTGCAGTGATGGCTTTTTGCTTATTAGTCGTTGCATTGCTAAGCAAGAATGGTGATTCATTTGCTTCAAATTCAAAAGGAAATATATCTGAAAGGTTGGTATTTTCAACAATTCTGGCTGGTGAGATTATGGTAGGAGTATAAAAAGAGTTTTGTTATTGTGCTGCAGCTCTACCTTCTGAAAGTGCAATATGGTGAAAATCCTGTTCTTCTGGCATCGTAAGATAACTAGATTGAGTATGATAGTGGTTGGGTCTTGGTTGAACTGAATTTTGGGAAACCAATTGGTTGTTCGAATTGATTCTATTGTTGTTTACTTGGTATTGGTTTTGTGGTGTGAATTGATTTTGCGGAATCAATTTTCGAGCAGGTACTTAATAATGTTGTGTGAATGGTTGTTGGTATTGCTGTTGGATTGGCTGTGGAGCAGGCTGATAATAGTTACTTTGGTATTGGGGTCTTGGTGGATAGTAAGCTGGTAGTGATAGTTGATAATAAGATTGTTGTGGTAAAGGGTAACGTTGATTACTCCTATTTTGTTGGTTTCATTGTAGCTTTCTGCAATCTCTTTTCCAGTGGCCAGGGATTCTACAGTAATAGCAATTCTGAGGCTGGTTATTAGAAAGTGGTGCAAAGTTATTTTGATTTCATCTTTGTGGGGATTGGTATCTTTGTGTTTGTTGTGATTGCTGTGGCTGCTGTTGTTGCTGTTGGTTGGTGAAGTAGTGTTTAACTTTCTTGGTTAATTGGTCAATCTTTTCTTCAGCTGCTGAGCTGGTTTCTCCAATAACCAAGTTAACAAGTTTGGTACGGTTGGCTTCTTCCATGGCCATTTCATAGTTTTTTGCCTGTTGAATAGCAGTGGCTAAATCTTCTGGTGCATGTGGGCAAACTTTCTTAATCAGTTTATCCTTTAAACCAGCAATAAATTGATCCAAGATTTGAGTATTAGAATAATAATCATTAGTTTCAAGTTGGCGAATTTGTCTAAGAAGTTTGTTGAATTTCCCAATATAAGTCATGACAGATTCGGAGGGTTCTTGTTTGATATTATGAAAATGATTTTGAAGTGTGATTGAGGTGTTGTTATCGGTGAATTGTTCTAAGAAGACAGTTTTGAAAGCTGTCCAGTCATTAAAAGGGGTGGTCAAGTTTTCAAACTATTTGCCTGCTGTTCTTTTGAGAAAGTAGAGAATTGTTCTTAACATTCTGGCAACATTCCATCCATTTGTATCTCCAGCTTTAGTAACTTGGTCAAGCCATTCTTGGGGACTGGTTTCAATATCTTCTCCATTAAATTTGGGAATTTTTGCAATATAAGCTGTCATTTTGTCTTCTTTCTCATTATCTGTTAATTCACTTTCTTCTTCAGATTCTACTTCTTCTTCAATGGATTCAGAAACGTTTTCTTTGTTGGCTAATGTTTCAGAGTGTTTGCTTGTGTTTTCTGCTAAATAGTCAAAAAGATTGGTACTAGTCTAAAGGGTTTCTTGTTGTCTGGTGAGACTTCTGGGTGATGTATAATCTTTTAGTCTTGAAAATTGATTTAAAGGTGAATTAGGAGTTTCTGCTTGTGCAAGTGAAGCTGAAAAAGGTGTAATAGTGAGTGAGAGTTTTAAACTGGTTCCTTGTTCAGGTGTTTGTAAGTGTTTGGCAGTTGTTTTTGGTAATATTGGAGTATTTAGGGTGGTTTTTGAGTATTGCTTCAATTTTTGTTTGCCTTTGTTGCTTGTTTCTGTTTCTGATTCAAAGTCAAAAGAGTATTTAGACTGTACTGAGTATTTTTCTTCACAATACTCAATAATGTTAAAATTAAGTTCTTGGAAGTAGGTAGCAAGTGTTTCACTGTTCAGATCTTCTGTTCCCAATTGTGAATAGTGCACTACATTATTGTAGAGGTTGCTTCTAACTTCTGAAATATTGTAGTTTCCAAAAAGATAATTGTTAATGCAGTTTTCAATGTATTGATATACTGATTTTTTGACAACTTCAATTCCGTCTGGAATGTTGAATCTTTGCTTGTAGTGTGTATAAATTGACTAGTAATACTCTAGAGTTGCTGTGTCTGGTGTGGTCGTCACTTTGAATTTGTTGTTGCTGTGTTATTTCCGTGGGAGAGCACCAAATGTTACCAGAGGTTTTTGGTTTCTTTTTTGTAATGTTGTTGATGCCTGTTTGCTGTGAATTCACGTTTTCTGGATGTGGTTGAACCTCCAGTAACTGAATTTATCTTCAAATTATCTTCTATAATTTGAACTGCTGGGCTTATAAGTGGAATGACTAATTTTATGCCAGTTGCTTTATGTAGTTACGTTATAGTAAATGTCAACTCTTTCCCAGGAATTGCTTGTCTGGAAGCTCACTAAAATGTGTAGTTACTTTGCTGTGAAAATCAACTCTTCTACAGAAATCTCGTCTGTAGACTACCCTAATAAATATGATAAGAAAATAAAAGAAAGAAAATAAAAATAAAAATGTAAAAGAAATAGAATTCTGTCAAGGAAAACGTTTTCTATCCAGGCCTGGAATCACTAACAGTTTACTGAAATTGGTAGCTAATCAATTTCAAAATGTTAGTTGGGTTTTGAGAATTTTCCAAGTGCAATAATTAAAGAATTTGGTTTTTCGAATTATTTGATATTTATTTCTTTTTGTGTATATAGGAATGGTTCTAAGTGATAAATCTAAAGTAAGATACATTTTCTCAAAGAAAGAAGCTTTTCTTTTATACAACTTGTCATAATACTATTCTATGAACTTGAACTTTGCTATTTTCTATAATTTCGCTGAACTAAAGATACATTTCGGCGAACTACAAGTTATTTCTGCAAACTATTAGATATTTTGGTGAACTATCAATTATTTCAGCAAATTTCTTACAAATTTTGGCAAACTTTTTGAATGTTACATAGTTCGGGGTATTGCATAATTGATCATTGCAATTAGGTTACATTTGTGTTATGTACAAATTGGGTTATTAATTAAATAATAATTTTGGATATTTTGCTAATATAATAAGTAATAATTTGAAACAATAATATATGCTAATTAATGATAAGATTTATAAGGGTAATTTTATGCTAAACAATATCTCTAATTTTGTCTGATAACAATGTGCCCCTCAAGACTGAAAAGTTGTCACCCTGGAAAACATTAAACTTGCTACATGCTAAAGAGATTCTATCTAAGAGCAGCTTAGAAAGCACTTTGGAAACAGTTTTAATCAGAGCAATAGGCCTTGTGTTGGTCAAAATACCTTCTCATTCATACAGTTTAGGTATTATGGAAACTCAGATCCTCTTCCATAGTGTAGGAATCATTGTCAGAGTTAGATACATGTTGCAAATATTCAATAAACCACTCAAAACTCTCTTGTCACAATGTTTCCATAGTTCATTGATAATACCAGAAAGCCCAGCTGTTTTGCCATCTGGCAGGTTACTGACCACCACTCACAACTCATCCAAATTGAAATTGCTCATGACATTTGCAAAGGCACTAAAGTCAACATGAGCCAAGGGAGCATATTAAGCTGACCAGCAATCTGGCAGAACTTCGGGCATTATATGTTTCCTCGTCCATCCTTCCATAATTGTATCAATGTTTGACTTGATGTCACAAGAATCCAGAATCAAATTATCATCCACTATCAGATAGTCGAGCACTACTTTTTGAACTGGTTGGTTCAACACATTCTGAATCATGTGCTCTTTATCAGAGCTAAAGTTCTCCATATGTTTGTCAATTGTTTTTCTGATGGAGTTGTCTTTTGCCATCCTGAATTTATAATACTTAGATTTGTGGTATTTTTTCTTCACACCTGCCAGATGCCGGAAAGCTATTTTGGTTCCAACATTGTTATTAATTAGGGCTTCAAACTCAAAAGCTTTTGTCTCATCAAGATCATACCAAGTGTGTAAAAAGTGAGCAAAATCAACAGTGCAACCCAAACTCAGACTCTTCACAATTTTTGCCACCAAAAGCTCTAACCTAAAAAACTTGGAAAAATATTTGTTCCTCATACACTCAAAATTACTGAATCAACATTTGAAGAAAATTTTATCAGTTAACATTACCACTGCCTCTCTCAGAATGTCCCACATTGTATCCAAATCCCCAAGGTTTTTTGCCATATTGAATTTAGGCAAACCTATAGCAAACCTATCAGACAAGCATTCTCTAAAACATAGCCATTTACCAGCATCAGCATCTTTAATCTTGAATTTCCACTTGTTCCTATTGGCTTGCTTATGTAAACTATTTAGATCAGAATTCACAAGACCTCCCAATCCAATTGAAACTAAAACTGCCTGATGATTAGTGTTGAAAAATTCTACAACAAAGCCGACTTTGTGGTCAACAACAGCAAAAGACAAATTGCAACTAACAAAAATAAAATCAATAGTTTTCTCAATCTTTCGCGAGTTGGACCATGTAGGAGCTTCGACCAGCATATGGCCAACAAATGAATTTATCAAACCCAAATCAGAACAAAACTTAACACTCACACTCTTCCCTTTTCCGTTTTCATTGAAATCTCCACCCAAAACCACAAATGTACTAGAATTGACTGCTTTGGCAATGAGAGAATTGATGGCAAAAGCTTGACTAAATCTTGATTCAATAGAAGCACTAGTGTACAACCTCACAATGGATATTAAGATCTTGCTCTTAAAAAGAAGTCTAATCAAAATGACCTACCCAAGAATCTTTTTTACCTTAGAAATGTGCTGAACCAAACATTTATTCATGATAACTGCCACACCAGCTCCTAGAAAACCCTCTTCCAATCCAGAAGTAAATATCTGCATACTATCAAATTTCTTTATAATTCATGGCCTTATGCTAGACCTTAATTTAGTTTCAGTGATAAAGGAAACCATGTTACCCGAACTCATGTGCCACCATATGACATCATTCTGCTTAGCTGGAACATTAAGGCCTTTAACATTGCATGTAGCAAATTTCCAAATCAAGTTACTTATTAAGAAGTGAAAGATACCTAAGAACCCAAGCTAGCACACAACTGATCTAACTTCACCAAAACTGAACCAATAGAGGCCTCAAAAGCCACCAACTTGGACTCTAAACAGCCCACCTTAGTCGTCAAAATTTTTGAACTACTGAGTCCCAAAGCTGAAACAACAAAGAAATGTGCAGATACCACTACAGAACTTTTCAGAACTATATCTGAATTTGAATTCAATTCGACATTCATCAATGTAACTGGACTGTTAGAAGAAGACAGAGAAACTAAAGGCACCAAATCCATGCTGTCGAGTTTGTGCAAAATGCCAGACACTTGATCACCCAAGAGCTCCAAGGAGTGTTTCAAAAACAACAAACAAGCGTTTAAAGACAAATTGTTGATCAGAGTGAGAAGAAAACCACCACTCATATCTGAGACACCAGAAAAAAAAGAACCAGAACCAGAACCAGACTCGAATAGAAGACCACCAGAAGAAGAGGCAAAAGAAACTATTTGAGCCCAGGATTTGCTGTCAAACACAGTGAGATAAGAAATAAGAACATTTTTCTTGGCATACAATCTAGCCAACTGAACACAAACCTCTTCAGAAGCAGTTTTTTTATAGGTTTTTTTAGATAAAGCAGACACCAGAGTGTCAAAAGCATCACACTCCAAAGCTAAATGTCTGAAATTCCCATACTTCTTACATTGAACCAAGTCCAATCTAACCCAAGAAAGTTTCATGCCACCAAAAATTGGCTCTGTGTAAAACGCACATTCAAGCTCATTTTCAGACTTAAAACCAACAATAGCGCAGCAGGTCCAGTTGCCAGTCTCCAGAGAACAATTAATTACACAAGTTTTCCTACCAGCTCTTTCTAAAAGAACACCAAAATCATAAGCTGTTGTTCCTACTGGCAAAGTAAACAAAAGTGCCCTAAAGTGATCCCTAGACATCCAAGTATCATGATCTCCTACAGCCATAGCCATATGTACTGAATTTTTCTCAATGAGGAATGACCATTTTAACACCAATTGTTTAGCCTGTTTCAATTTGGTGAATTCCACCACAGCCTTTTGCCACATACCAATCAGTTAAATCTTGATTGACTTAATATTACCAAACTCAGATACTGCGGTGACAATCATTTTTTTTGGCATATCCATGAGAATTTCTTTAATTACTATGGCCCAATCTGAATGAATTCTTTGTTTTTTAAGATCGCTGTTTATAATAATCCTCTTCTCTCTGGCCAATGATATAGCCTTAATCAAGCTTTCTTCAGAAATAAACATTGATCAGATGATTCCTTCAAATTTTGAGGAGGTGGTGGCCCCTCCAAAACCATTGACTGTTGAAAAAATTTTTCTAATTAATTAAGTCTTTGCCATTGCTGATTTACCTTCCACAGCTGAGAAATTAATATCCAAAGCAAATGACTTTCTAATTGACACTTCCACAGGAGTTTTGACAATTTTAGAGTCAATCCACTTTTTTTTTAAAGAGATAAGCAATTGAGGAGGGAGTACAACTTCATCATCATCCATATGAAAATTAAGAAAGCCGAGCAGAGAACCAAAACCAGTACCAGTATTGACTCATTTTGCCTTGAGTGTAGTAGCAGCTGAATCCAAAAGAGACCTACCATTTGTCCCAGACATACTAACATCCTTATCTTTACCAGATAAACTCTCTACATCAGAATAAACACTGTCATTAGATCCAAATTTGCTTAAGGATATATTTTTTTCATCACCAGAATGTTTTACATTATCAAGAACAACTTTTTTTTCTAAAAAAAGGAGTCATCAGCAGGACCATGAAAGACACTCTTAGGAGTCTTCTTTTTAAGTATGGTGTTACTAGCAATAGCCTCCATATCCACAAAAAATGGGTTACTATTAGGTAAAGAAATATTGATATAGACTAAAAAAAACAAAAAAACTTCTTTTTCAGAAAATGCGCTTTTTTGGGGATTTGTAAAGGTAAGAGAAAAAGAAGTTTTTATATTTAATTAATAATAATAATAATAATAATAATAATAATAATAATAATAATAATAATAATAATAATAATAATAATAATAATAGTAATTGTAAAAATAGAAAACAATATTAGTTATATTATATTATTATATAATAATAGTTTTAAGTATTGTTTTAAATATATTTATTATTATAATATATTTTTATTAAAATTTAAATAAATAATAATTAGTGTATTAATAAATTAATAATTGGTTTATTTATATAATATATTTTTTGATTAACAAATAATATAATAATTAAAAATTTTTATTAGAATATTAATAATATTTAACAAATTTTATTATTATTATAAATATGTATATATACAAGTAATTTTTAATTAAAAAATAACAAAAAAAAAAGCAAAAAACAATATTTTTTAATTAATTTATAAATATAATAATTTAAAATAAATATTTACAATGTAATTTTTTTAAATTTTAATTATTTTAACTATTTTATATTAAAATAACAATTTTATTTATATTATTAAATCAATTATTAATTAAATTTATAACATAAAATTACAAAAAAAACTATAAAATTATAAAAATTTCAATTTGTAATAATAATTATCTGTTTATATAATATAATATTATATATTCGAATATATATTTATAAATATAAATTCTATTTTGTAAAATTTAATTAAAAAAATTTTTTTTTAAAATTATTATAAAATACATAAAAATTTAATTTTTATTTTATGTTTAGAAAAATATAAAAATATTAATATTAATTTTATAATTAATTAATCATTTTATGTAAAATTAATCTTGTTTAAATAATTTTAATAAAAAATTTGCTTATATATCTTTTAAAAAAGATAATAATTAGATTAATAATTTAGTTAAAAATCAAATTAATAATTAAGTCAATAATCAAATTAATAATTATATTATTAAAACCAATTATAATTAAATAATTAAATACAAAAAAAAAAAAAATTTTAAAAACTTTTTTCTTTCTTTTGTCAAAAAGAGTCAAAAAGTTTTTTGAAAAAAGTTTTTTACAATTCAGTATGATAAATTTAAACCCTTTATTTTTGACTATGAGGCCACCATTGGCTATAGTATTGCTATTATAAAGAAAGCTGCTAAAGCTTCTGTTTCTGGTGGCGGCTTCAGATCTATTCTTCTGGGTAAAAAGAGAAGAGATAAGGTTTTGGAAGGTGGTTCTGGTGGTAATAATATCAGTCCTAAAGTTCAGAAAAGTAGCTCATGGAGTTCTGAGACTGGTGAAATCACTGAGTCTGAGAGTGTTGACATGGAAGAGGAATGTTTAGTAGCAAAAACCAGTTTCGATTATAGCAAAGGCAGTGCTCTTGCAGAAGGGAATCATGATCAAATGCCTACAAGTATAAGAGTCAAAACAAAGAAGGCACTGGGCAAACCATTGGAGAAAATTGATTTTTCGCTCAACAATGATGATGATAATGTTTTCCTTGATACTCTGCTGGCATTTCTCACATCTATCAAAAAATTGGTTGCTGTTTCCATCCGTAAATCTTTTGCTTTAGATATTGGCTTGGACAAGATTACTGAAAAATCATCTCAAGAGAAATTAGTGGTGGTTAGAAAATTGTTTTCAAGAATCAATGGTTTTGGGGGGGCCTCTACTCTCTTAAAATTTGCTGGGATCATCTGGGCAACATTCACTTCCGAATTAAGTTTGGTGAAGACTACCAAAATGACTACTGATGCAAAAATCCTGGGGAATACCGATCTCAGAAAATCATCTGAACGTTCAGATCAAGCAGTGGTATTGAAAAAAATTTCAGTTGGAACATCAATTGAGGCTGTGCATGCTGTTTTTTCTGATTTTGGTATAATTAAGTTGATCAAGATGCAGCTGGTGGGGCTGTGGCAAAAAGCTGTGGTGGAATTTGAGCAATCGGATCAAGCTGATTTGGTCACAACTGAATGATCTATCCTTATTGGAAAGGATGCGGTGCATGTTGCGAAATCAGACAAGGACAAAGAAGCATGGGACAAAAGAGATGTTCATAAGACTTTGTTATATACTCTATTTGTGGGAACAAATGCACACAATATATGGGATTACATCAAATCTGTTGGTGGGAAGACTTGTGTAATTGACTGTTATCCAGTTTCATATGCTCGGGCCAGGTGCACCACTGTCTGTTTTAACTCTGCCGATTCATTAAATGCAGTTCTGGGAACAACACCTATGCTTAAAAGTGCAAACTTGCACTGGTTTCATCTCATAATGACTAAGTGTGCTAAGTGTAGAAACTCAGGTCATACATCTCTAGATCGTGCTACTGGTGGGAAAATTTCTTCTAGTGGTCCACAGTGCAAGATACTTTCAGATTCTGATAAAGACAGACTTGCTACCATTTATGCCAAATGCTCAGCTCTGGTTGCTTGTCCTGTGTCTTTTGGTGGTGCCTCCTGAATGCAAATTGTTGTAGGATCCTCTCTCTCTCCTCTTCCAGTTTGAAATGGTTTGTTGAGTATTGGCTCTTTTTTAGAGGTAAAGCCTACTCTGCAGGTGTTTTTGGCATTGAATGATAGGTTTGCTGCTCTTGAGTGCAGTCTCACCAGTCTCGCAGAGCATGTTGATAAGCTGGCTAAGAGATTGGACACACCTGAACTGACAGTTTTCCAGCTTAGCCCTGGATGTCAGCCGTTGGTGACCTTTTCATCACAGAATCAAAAAGCGGATATAATAATGAGTGAGGGTTTGGGTGTGGCCACTAGTGGTGGAACTGTTGCAGAAGCAGTGTTATTTGATAATTCTGTTATCACAAAAATGGAGAAAACATTAAGGAACCTTTTAGTAATGGTTATGAGCCTTTCAGCTAAAATGAAAAATGGTGGTTCAGTTCCTAATATTCATTCCTCCCAATGACTAAATTGATTTGGAAGATTGTCACGTGTAATGTCAGAGGTATGAACAATAGTGCAAAGCAGTTGGACATTGTATGTTGGCATAAAGACATAAACAATTTGGTTTCCGTTGTTATTGAAACAAAGTTGAAGAGAAAAGTTTGTCCTTAGATTGCTAATAAGTTTGATGGAGTTCACGTTTTCACTTCTGGTTCGGATTCTAGTCACATGGGATCTGGTGTTGCAATTATTATGGACTTATCTCTGGTGAAACATGTGTGCAAGGTTCTAGAGGTGCTCAGTTGGCTCCTGTTGGTAAAATTGCTTTTCAGGAACAGATTCTCTGTTTTCATTTTGGGACTATATGCTGGTGTCTCTTTGACAGTTTGTTTTTCTTAGGCTGATAAAATTAATTCTCTTATCACTAAAGCTGTGAATGAATCCTTCTTTATTATTCTTGGTGGTGACTTCAATGAAGACAGATCTCACAAGTGTGCCAGTTTCAAGAAGTGCTTTAATTTGGGTTTAGTTAACTCTCTGGGTGGGAGCTCTTTTGCTAAGTTGCCAACTTGGTGCAATTCTTGTGGTGTTGCTAAGACTATTGATTATATGTTTCTTTCTTTTAACTTGATTAATGCAATCATGAATCATGGCATGTTGAATGTTGATGATTTTTTTAACACTGATTATAGGGCCGTTTATGTTTCTATGGATCTGGATGGTTTGTTGGATACAAGGCTTTCTTCAATATGTAAGCAGGCCAACAAAGATTGCTGGAAGTTTAATGTCAAGGATGTAAATAAGTTGAGGTGGGCTGAGTTCAGAGATGGTATGGCTGCCAATGCCTCTATGTTCTCAGATGTGTTTGTTGTGGCTGAGAAATTTTCAGATTTGGATGTAATGTGAGACGTTATTCGCAAAATTATGATTCTTTTGGCAGGTAGAACTTTCAAGAAAAAGTGGTTTAAAGGTTTTGACAGTGTTTTTAATAAGGTATCTTCTAGGTTTCATAAGCTGGAGTTGCTGGTTTCTAAGCTGGTAAAGGCTTCCTGTTTGACGTCTGGAGGTAATTTTGCTCTATTGTTGGATACATGGGACAAGCTTAACTCTGCTGGCGCTTCGTTAGTGAAGTCTCTTTTTCTTTTAGTGTCTGGTTTTGATGGTATTCACTCTGAGCTGGCTAAGACAAGGAAGTCTTACCATTCTTCCAAGATGTTGGAATCTAAGCGTGCTGAGAAATCTCATATAAGACAGATTATTGAGTATAGGATGGAGAGCTTTGAGCTGAACAAGGGTCATACTATCAGAAGTGTTTTGGAGTGTCTATTTTGCAAGATAGTGTTGAATCATTTGGTAATGGATGATGAGTTGGTTTTGGAATCTGAGCTGGTTAAATCTAAAGTGGATGAGATTATGGAGGGATGAACTAGGAGGCAGTTGGTGGTTTCAAACTTCTCTGATAATTGGAGATGCCAATTTCGGCCTTTGGACTACGTTTTTAATGATGCTTTCTCTGGTGTTATGGAATTGATTAGTTTTGGTGAGATGTTCAGTGTCATTTCGAGTTTGCTTAATGAAAAAGCAGCTGGTCTTTCTGGCATCTCTAATGAATTATAGAAGCATTGCGACAGAGTGGTTCTAGATATGCTTTTGGTGCTTCTGAATCTCTGCCTGGTTTGTGAGTTGGTGCCTGATCTTTGGAGGGAAGCCTGAGTTTCGATAATTCTTAAATTCTATGAATGGGAGGGTGTTCTCATGAACACCCATTCTATTGCTTTGATTGAAACAACCTGCAAAATCCTTTCCAAAATCTTGTTGGACAGGATATCTTTGGCTTGCAGTGAATTTGACATTTTGTGAGGAGACAATTTTTCTGTTTTAAAAGGTACAACAACACAGTCACCCATTTTTGTCATTGGTTCTGTGGTTCAGGATTCCTTGAAAAAAAACAGGAAGCTGTAACTGGTTTTACAGAACATGCACAAAGTGTATGATTTGGTTGGTTGGAAACATCTCGAGAGGAGTTTGATCAGGATTAAAATGTGTAACAGGTTCATTAGATTTTTTGGTAACATCCACAATAATTGCAGGAATAGGGTGATGACAAATTTTGGCTTGACTAATGGGTATGTGGTTCATAATAATTTGGATCAGAATGAAGTTTTTTCGCTGCTTCTCTGGCGCATATTTTATGATTTGCTTATATATAAGATCAAGAGACAAGGAGAGGTGTGTGGTTACAGGTTGAATTCACATTTTGTTTTCAATACTGGCCATGTGGAATCTCAGGCTGGTTTAACATCGTTTTTTGCGGCTGGTGCTTTTGTTGATAATACCATCTGGATTGGTAGCAGCCAGACCACTACACAATACATTCTGAACATTGCTAGTGAGTTCTTCAGGATTAATGACATTTCGATTAACAATAACAAAACCGTGGCTATTCCTGTTGTTACGGGATGGTTTTCTTGTTATATTTAATTGCTGATATCCCGCTTTAATTACAATCAGTCTTTCGTGAGTTCCTCAGTTCTATTTGTGTGATAATGTCACTGTTATACTGAAGGCTTTCTTTTTACTGTTGTGATGTAAGTTATTCTTTAATTCTTGATTGTTGTGTGTGTTTATGTACTCCTTTTCAGAGGCTGAACTGAAATCTACCCACTGTCTGGGGTCTTCTCTGAGGCTATCCTTGCAATTGCCTGATGTGTTTCTCTAATCTAGAAACACAGAATGTTAATAGTCTTTAGCGCTTTT
>JAAOMT010000664.1:713999-775054 GCA_016748015.1 Geosiphon pyriformis
GATCTATTGCTTGATAAGTTATGATTTTTATTACTTGATTGATTATTTCCCAATATTAAAACTACTGTATATATACATGTTTGTAGTTCTACGAGAAAATACTTTCTTTTTGATATTTCAACCTGGTGTTTGCTGCTATCACCAGTTGGTGTTGGCTGCTATTGTAAACTGGTGCTTGCCACTATCGCGAAATGGTATTTGCTACTATGTTAATCATTACCTTTCTAAGATTACTACTGTGCTATATTATGATTGAATAGTTTGTATTATTTTTATGATTCTTTTTTCTAAATTCTTAAACTGTAACACTGTCAACTGCTGGATTGAGACCCCTTATCTGACTGTCAGTGGCTCACCTATTTCCATAGCCAAAAAAGGTGAACCTTATCATTATCTTGGTATTTTTTTGTCCTCTAATGGTCTTTCAGTGCCCAGTTTAGCCAAGGCCTATTCGGATGTCTGATTTTTTGTCAACCTTGTTCTGAAAAAGACCATCTCGGATAAGCAATTCAGTTATTTGGTTTCTGCTGTGCTGTTCCCTATTGTCAGCTACAGAACTCAGTTTAATTTTGTTCCTGTTAGTGTGTGTAATAAATGTGATGCTCTGATTTGTAAGAGCTTGAAGTCTAAGTTCGGGCTGTCACTTGATTTCCCCAATAATGTATTTCATCATCTTTCCTTATATGGTTTGAAGACTTTTGAACAAATTCAGGCAGAAAGCAAATTGGTCTCTGTGATTGCTTTTGCAAATTCAGTTGGTATTTTGGGCCGCTTATTTTTTCACAGGTCTCACGACCTCCAGGTTTTCAGCTGGCATTCCCATCACTCCTTGCTGTTTCCGGCTCATGTTAGTATTAGTTCTTCAAATAACTTCTTAGCAGGTGTGGTTTGTATTTTTTCCAGATGTGATCTGTCTCTGGGCAGGTCTCTGGCCTGTGCTTTCTGTCATCAAGGTGGTACTCCTATGTCTTTTATTCTTAGTGAAATCAATTTTCTGAGATGTGTCTCTTTACTTAAGTGATATGGTATTGCTTTTGTGGAACAATTACGAGATCGAAATAGTGTTGTTTTCAGTTGGCAGATGTTCAAGCGTTGGAAAAGGTTGGACCCCCGTGGCCTGGTTTCTTTTTGGTTTGATCTTTCTATGTGTTTTCTTGGTGGTGTTGCTTCTTCTTTTATATGCTCCTCTTTTGTGACAAATTCTGCTCTGTCTGATGTTCATTAATCTCATGATTTTGGTGTTATCTGTGACAATCTGTCGGCCACTGATGCTGCCTGTCTCTCTGTATACACAGATAGGTCTCTGAGTGGTTTGGGAACTGTTGCTATGAAAGCTGAGGCTGCAGTATTTTTTAAGGACATTAATTTTGGTTTGGGTGTGGAGGTGTCTGGTTTGGTTTCTTCTACTATATCTGAATTGTAGGCCATTGCTTTGGTTCTTAAGTGTGTTCCTTCTTTTCATGCAGTTAATTTGTTCTCAGATAGCCAAGTAGTTTTGGATGCATACAAGTCAGAATTATTGTTGGCTCGTCTAGATTTTAGGAATTGTTGTTGGATAGAGTGTCACTATATTGCTAATGTAGTTCGTCATAAGAATTTGACTGTGAATTGGATTAAAGTTAAGGGTCATTCGGGCATTTCAGGCAATGAGCATACAGATAAGCTTGCTAAAGATGCGGCACTCTCTATTTGACATTTGCCACATTTGGTCAGTGAACGTTTTTTGAGAGCTGGGGGTAATGTGGTTTCTGGTAATTCTAGGTACTTTGTTCATAATGTGTTTCAGTCTATTCTTTGTATACATTGGGAGATTGGTTCTGATTTTTGGATCTTGGCAGCTGGATTGCATGATGGTGTTAACTGGTCTAAGTCTTCCGTGGGTTGGCACCCTAATTCTCACTTGGCTGCTAGTTTTACTAGTGCACGTACTGCTGGTCTTTGGACATACTTTATGAAATCTCTCCATCATCAGCTTTCTGTTGCTATGCATAAGCATTTGTATAATAGGTGTTATTCCAATGTGGTGTGTTTGTTCTGTAGTGATGTAGAATTCTCAGATCATGTTTTCATTTGTCCTTTTGAGGCTGCTGGTCATGCTCGGTTTTTGGATGCTCATATGTCTCTTTGAAAAATGCAATCTGGCCTCTTTCGATCTACTTTATGTGTCTCATAGTTGTTGGTCTTTTGTTCTTCCGATGCTACAATTAGTACTACTCTGTGTAAGGATTTTGTTTTTAATGATTGGTATTGTGAATCTCTTTTGGTCTTTAAGAATGCTAAGATTGCAGTGTCAAATATTGTGTATTTTGTACATGAGTTTTGCCTCACATTTTGTGATGAATTTTGGCTAGTCCGTGCCAAACACTAAGCTTTTATGGAAAAGAATAAACTTATTCCTCATGATGAATCCATTTCTGCCCTGGTTTCTGGTCTATCTGCAGTGCTTTCGGCTGGTGTGGTCAGATTGTTGGGTGTCATTGAGGCTTTTAGTATTGGTTTCAGTTTTCATAAATTTTGTTTGTTTTTTTTAGATATAGGAGATCTTGTCTCTGTTAAGATAGGTGTATAGTATTGTTCTGATCAGCCTGAGTGGCTGGTCACGTGTAGAAAATGCATGATTCACTTCTAGTTTAGATCATTTATGTGATGTATAGTCTTAGATCGCATTTGGACCTCACTCATTAAACATAATAAAAAAATAATAATAATAATTAATAAAACTAAAAACTAAAAAATTAAATTATAACATTATTATTTTAAAACTAATATAAATAATCTTAAAAATAAAAAACTACAAAAAAAACAATATTAAGTTATACTTTTAACTTGTTTACTTTAATTATTTTATATAATAAATATTAAATTATTAAAAAATTTCAAGCAAAGCAACATTAAAAATAAGTAACCTAATTTTTAAATAATGATAATATTTTTTTTGTCTGGTTTTATTAAATATAAAAAAACAAAATTTGGCTTAAAATTTGAAAATATTATTTCAAAATTTTTACAGTCTTATATTTCTGTTGGAAATTAATTATATGGGGTAAAAGGCATTACTGTAGCTCGAAATCTCGATCCCCTAATCGATGATCTTCATGCTGAATGTCACGTGAAACATTGTTACAAAGATAGCATGATAAAAATAATTTTGCTGTTTTGATTTTCTCTTTTGTACATTGAGCTAAAACTATGCTCCAATGAGTGCCGAAAAACCATCGCAAGAAATTACCTTTTCCCCAATGGGAGACATCGAAGTGTCCAAAAAGCCATTGGAACAGCAGCAAAAAAAACCAAAATCACTTCAAGTACTACCACCACCACCAATTGAAGACAGCAAACAAGAACCAACTTTACTAACCAAATCGCAGCCAACTCAACCCCAGCCACCTCCACCAGGGCACATGGCTCCTCCAACAATAGAACAACCACCACCCCCAGGACAAGTCCCACTTCCAGTTCCAACACAGCCACCACCTCCAAGTCAAGTGACTACTTCTGTGCCTTCAACGTCTGTGATCGCCCAACCACCACCACCTGGTCAAGTTGCATCTCAAACAGTAACTTCATTAACCCAACCACCTCCATCCGCAAAAATAGCAACCACAATCTCAGTCGAAGCACAACCACCACCACCAGGACAAACAGCTCCCACTTCACAAGCACCCACTCAGCCTCCACCCCCTGGACTTGAATCGCGAGCAACAGAGTTTTTAGCCCAACTTCAACTTTTACCGAAAGCTGCTCTCGCATTGCAAAACAGTAAAGCTAATATTCCTCCACAACCTTCGCAAATAGTTGAACAATCAAAAGCTTCACAACTTCCGAATCAACCTCCCAAATCCATTCAGCCTGGGCTACTCACTTCTACAATTCCAGGGGTGCCATCAGTCTTGTATTCTGATAAGAAAAAAGGTCCAATACCAAGGCGACCGACTCAACCTTTATTTCTGCTGCTGCACGAATGTAGTAAAGAGGTAACATATTTTTATCTAATAGAAAAACGATATCTAAAAGAGGAACTGAAAATTTTCGTTGTTGAATGGCTGTTTAGTATATCACTGGATATCTTACCAAAAAAACAGAGGAGGATACAACAGATTTATTTAGCGATCGAAAGAAATTACATGCTGATTTAAAGCTCTATTGCACCGAGATTGTTCTTTCATCAGCAAGAGAACGCATATTGCACGAATTAGACGAAGTAAGAAAAACACCCGATAGGTCAATTTTTGAAATCTAATATTCTTTTTATTTCTTTTCTGAAAGCATTCATACTTTAATCCAGAAAGGGAAAGAGGCTCTTAAAGATATTACTCCTGAAACTGAAGTATGTCCTTATAAATTGTTCAAAAATTTTGCAAAATTTAATTTAATTCTAATACTTTTCACAACCAAAATACCAGAATTTAAAAGCCAAATTTTCGGAGTCTTTGATATTACATAAAATTTTTTCTGACACATTGGAAGATGTTAAATACCAGTATACCATAGCCGGAGAAAATTCAGAATCGAATCAAAGTGCTCTACAACCAGGTAATTTTTCCATTATTTATCGTGTACCGATCGCAAAAATTGCTGATTCTTTACTCATTTTTGAGTTTTCAGAGCTCCTAAATATTTTTCGGTTATGGGAGCAATACAATAAAAAAGACATAACTATTGCAAATACTGTTCACACAGAGCAACCTCGTGCTCGTGGTCGGGGAGGATATAGTCGCGGTGGATATTGGCCTCCACGTGGTGGCGGCCCTCCGAGGCATTCGCCTTATCCTCAACAAGGGCCGCCTCGTCGGCGTGATTGGACAGGAGGTATTCGAGATGATAGAGAATATAGAGATCGTCGCCCGGATGATTATCATCGAGACCGACGCGAGGAATATCCACGTAGAGATTATGATCGAAGACAAGATTATCGGGGTCCAGCTGGACCACCACCTTTTGGTCGTGAAAGACCACCTATAGGCCGAAGAGATGATCAATATCATCGAGCAGGTGGATATGAGGACAGAAGACGAGAAAATAATATGTATGATCGGAGACCAGATGATAATAGGCATCCTAGGGATTATCGTGGTCCCCCCCCACATCCAGGTCCTCTTGTTCCACCACCTAAACCCTCTCCAGCCATTTATGAAGCACCACCTATGCCTCCCAATCCACCACCAACACCTCACGTGCAAACTTCCCCACAGGCTGGTTATGATTATCAGCAATATTCCACTGAACAACAACAGCAGCAGCAGCAGCAGCAGCAGTATACTGCAGGTAAAAATAAAAAGGGACACCAAATATGCAAATTTAATTCTAAAATGTTTCTATTTCTGCTTAGGTCCCGCTGCATATCAACAAGACTATAATAATCAAGCATATCCCGGTTATTATCCTCAGTATCCTCAAGAACATCAAATAAACGGACAGGCCAATCAGCAATATCAATATCAAGCTGCGGCTACAACAGGATGGGAAACACAAAGCGCACAAATGCAGGCCGCTCAATCTCATTTAACATCATTTGGTTGGAATCAGCCTGGACGCCATACCGCGATCCCGTTACCTACGTGAGTGCTGGGAAGTCAATTTATGAATATATCAAATCAATCTTCTTATTCTATAATAAAATATTTTAACTGATTTATTTTCACTTCTTAAGGGATTTTATGGCCGGACCAAGCAGTGCACCTCGATTATCTATGCCGGAGCCTCATGAAGTCCTCGGTGTGATTAAAGGTGTGATAATTCGAGATGCTCAAGGTAATATCGGATTGAGTCAATATCACTTCAGCACAATGTAACAGTCGGCAATTTATTGAAACTAAAAAAAGCAAAGGAAAGTGAACAGATAAAAAATAATGCTTTCGACATAAAAGCAAAATCAAAGAATGAGGACAAATCTTGGATTTTTTGAAAAGAAAGCAAAGTTTTTTCTATTCGGACTGCTATTTGAATTTCGCAAATGGGTTTTGGATATCAAAAAGTCACGACAAAAAAATTTGTCAATTAAATTCCAAAATCAAGAACAACACAACTTTTCATCTTCGGAATTGATTGAAATTTTAGTGCACATTACAACAACATCTTTCGCTTATTATTGATTGATACATACAAATAGATACAATCGCGTACGGAACAGTCAAGAGTCTGGAATACGAACTTCATTGGTTCAACTTTTTTATAAATTGGCGGTATCTTTCAATAGTCTGGAAAACTATGCTGGTGCAACTGATTTCGGTTATCTTCAATAATATTTTAACCAAAAGTTTATGGATTCTTTATGAAATATTCAAATTTGAAATAATCGATTATTGAAATCGACTCCCTTTGAGATCTATTGGGATAAATAGATTGGGTCTTGTAAAGTACGCTGATATATTCCTACATTTTGTAGGATTTTCAGTTTAAAACGTTGGAATATGCTACCAAGAAACAAGGACGTAACAGTATTGATCAATCGTTGAACCTGATTTTCTGCACAAGTAGAGACCAGCCTTAAATATCATTTAGGTTTCGTGTCGATAGCGAGAGATCACGGGACAAAACCTTTTCTATATCTCGTATGGAAGATAGCTTAAGGAGGGGCAGGACCAGAAGGTGATTTATCAATGATTTTGTTAAACAGATCACTAACCAATCAAAATAGAATTTAATCCGTTTTGATAGGCCCAAAGATGTCGGCATAATTTCTAACAGCTAATCTTAGTCTCATAATGACTGAGGTAAAAATATTGCCTCGGCTATGAATTCTTATGATCGGTGTGTAAACCTCTAATAGAGGTTCTCATTGTACCACGAGGTTTCTTCAGTCGAAATACAAAAGATCTAGAAATTTAATTGAAACACCATTTATCAAGTTCAAAATAGTCACTACGCCTCAGAATTATTTTGTAATTTGCTCGCCGGAATTAATCACTCTGCGCCACATTTACTAATATGAAAATCGCCTGAAAGCGCGCCATTGAAATTCACGTAATTTCCCTTTATACTTTTGTGAAGAATGCCTAATGAACTAAATCACCCATATCATATTCCTCAAGTAACTGTTCAGCCTGACTGGGTCGAAGTCGTCGCTGATGTACTTTCTGGGGCTATTTTCTCCGAGTCTTTTTGGATCTCTTGCTATCGGAAAGGTCAATACATTTTTTATAATTGTTTCTCTTTAGCATTAGTCATCTAAATCTATGCACATCTTCGTTTCTATAGGATCTCCCTCTGTTCACGGGTCAGTTAAGGTTACCAAAGTCCCTGACGAGCCTAACCTAGAGTTTTCTGGGAACGATGGTGTTGAAGTGACCAAGATTTCAAATGTCTGTTCCTTATTTTTTATCCTATTCGTTGCCTAATTACACGCGCAAATCTAAAACGCTACAACCCGGGATTCCATCAAAACTTGTTAGCACTCTTTTTATCTCACCTGCGATACTCTAGAAATAAGTGAGATTATTGTTAAAGGTCCCAGATCAACTTTTAAAAGAATTCATTCAAGTGAGGTTGTACTTCAAACTTTAATGATTGCTTGAGAGTATTTTTGATCTGATTATCTTTCTTTCAGATAAGTTCAATGGACATTTCCCCTGGTGGTGGTCTATTTGTCACAGGTGATACAAGAGGACTACTCAAAGTCGGTGACACCAAAGATGGGATCGTAAGAGTAAGTTTAGTCAACAAAAAGCATTCCCTCCAGGCTTTTTGGGAAAATTTTAATTTTCCGCTTTTTTTCTACCAGAGAGAATTAGAAGGACATGTTGGAGACATTAACACCTGTCGGTTTTTCCCTTCTGGCCAAGGTATCCATTTTTCATCACTAGATTTTACACAAATAAGATGGGTCGAAAGGGATCATCAAGATTTCCTCTTTTCCTAGTCATTCTCAGCGGGGCAGGTGACTTCCAGCTCCGTATTTGGTCTGCATTGGATGGTAGCAACCCAGTTACTCTCAAAGGACATACTAAGGGAGTGACTGATACTGCTATTATTAGTCGAGGCCGAAACATTCTGTGTATATACCCGTTATTGGTTTTCATATTTTTATATCTAATATAATAATTATACAATATAAGCAATTGTATTTGGTTGATTAGCTTCATCCAGAGATGGAACGATAAGGTTATGGGACTGTGGTATTTATTTCATTTATCTGTTATAATTAAAACCTTAATTTGCTTATGTTTCTATCATTTTACATTCCACTCAATATTTGAGGTTCTTCCAGTGTTTTGAACATTATGGGCCACTATTCCTCGAGCATCCATAAACTGGCGACTGGAAAATTCACAAATGAATTAACTTACGACAGGAATTCCAGTTTCCGCCTTGGTGAGCTAGTTAAATTTTTCTTTGAGAAATAAATATCAGTTTAATCATTTGTATAAGTAATAGATTCCAGAGAGGTAGAAACCCAAGACAAAATTGTCTTGGCTGCTTTAGATAATGGTAGTTTAATCGGGTTGGATTTGCGTAGCAAAAGTGAGGTACTTTCAGATCAAATTGATATTTCTCAATCTTTTTTACTCATTTCTAATTTCTTGAAATTTATCTAGATTTTTTCAACAAGTTCCTATCGTAATGTTTCTTTATATTCTTGCGCCTACTCGCCAAATCATAATTTGGTGGTTGCCGGATCTATACAGGGTGTCATTGAAGTATTTGATGCCCGGAATATAAAGTATGTCCCATTAAATTTCTTCATTGAACTCCATTTTTTGGCTGATTATAAGAGTTATTTTTCTTAATTAGTTTCAATTTTTTTAGTCAAACAATATTCGCGATCCAGAGGAATGAAGCTTCAGTTAATGATCTCGTATTTGTGGGATTGGGCCCGAACCTTTTAGTTGCTCAAGGTTGGTAATATTCTGAAAAAGTCTTGGGAAATAAGAATAAAGAATGAATCACATTGATAAATTCTAACGCATCTAAATTAGGGGATGGTGCCATCTTTCAGTTTTCAACTGCCTCTGGCCTTGAAATTGCTCAAGCTACATATGAGTATACGGGATTTGATCTCGACCCTGTGCGGTCCATTCGAGCACTTGACAATGGGGATCAGATATATGCTGCAGGACGAGATGGATGTCTTAGAAAGTATTAGTAAATACAGCTGAGGAAGTAATTAAAATCTATTTGTAATCATGAATTGTGTAACTTTAGAGATTTAAATACTAAAAAATATGTTTTATGTATCTGCAGATCATCAATCATATTTAAATCAAATTGATTATTTTTCTTTGCCTCCTTCATCAAACGCACTATTTATAGTAATTTGAACAAAGAAATATTATATAAATCAAACTCAGCTACTTTTTTCTATTATTGATCAGTTCAGTGCGGGCTTAAATGAAATATCCTATTAAGTTAAGTTTTTTTCATTGTCGCTTGCCTTTTTCATAATCAAAGATAAATTCAATTTTCTCATTCCGATCATTTAAAAGTTGCAAGTTAGTATATGTTCGCGAGTTACTTGGCGCAATGACATGTAATTCTTTGATGAGAATTGGAATATTTGGTATCACCGTGAAATTTCATGCATTTATCTGAGAGGTAGACACATAATAGAACAAAATTTACAGGTAATTCATTTTTTGATAGCTCATTCAATTTTCTAAATAGGCTTACCATTTAGATTAGTGGAGTGTCATGTTACGTGGAGTAATAGAGAGTTGACATATTTTGGGCAATACTTAAAAGTGCAACCAATTTAGTTGGGGTTTTCAAAATCTAGAGCCTCTTCGATCTTTTTTGGCTATTCATTTTAACACATGATTAAATCATGGAATTGGCCAACAAGACCTCACCACCTACAAATTTGAAAACAAGACGTAACCGGTTTTTCGGCGCGAATTTTCAAGACCATGAATTCGAGTTCGAACCCTTTGTTCGAAAAGAGCTCAAGCTTGGAGGGATGTCTTGTGTTAAAAAAGTCAAGAAATTAAGTAAGCTTTCGTGTTATAAATCGGTTCAAATTTTGATTTTGTTCCTCAACTCATACTATTATTAAATAATATTTCATAAAGCTGATTATTTTAACAACGTTCAAAAAGAAAAGAATGTAGTCTGCAAACATTTTATAATTGGCACCTGTTTCCGAGGGCCTGCAAGATGTCCTTATCTGCATGAAATGAACCTAAGTAAGATGTCACCTTGTCCAACAATGAAACGATATGGAATATGTGATCGTCAGGTTTGCGTATTTCGCCACAATTTTGTCACCAAAGTCTGCAGTCAGAGAAATAGGAGTGAGAGACCAAAGAAAGAGATTCTTTTTTCTCGTTTGAATGAGCATAACGAGACACAAAAGACAGAGTGCATGGCTTATCAGCGAGGATTCTGCCCTGATGGTTTGTTTTATTTAGCCTGAAGAAGGCTAGGAAATATTTTGAGCTTTTCTATTGGATATTTTCACAGTCGACCCCAAGATCACCTGAATTTCACAAATTGCTTCATTACAAATGATCTTACCACTGCATCTTTGGACCACAAGGACCCAATTGTACAATGAAGCATGTTCGGCGTATCATGTGCCAATTTTATTTGATGGGATTTTGTGCGTTTGGTAAGAATTGTAGTGATGCCCAGTAAGTTATTTTACAAATCGGTTTTCTTTGATGAATTGTCTTGACATTTTTAAAATACCTAGTTTAACATAATTTTTTTTTAAAACTAGCCCTAAACATCAAATTATTCCTCTTCAACTAAAAAAAGGTGGGCAAGATTTCAACTGAATTCAATTGGAGCCGGATGAATAAAAAGTAAATGAACAGAAGAAAAAGAAAAACCTCACGCAATTTTGCATGAACATGATATGCATCTAATGGCTGCAATAAATGGATAATTTCATCTTAAAAAAAAAGGTATGGACAGAGGATATCTTAATGACTCCAAAGACAATGAAATGGTTCTATAGCTTGAAAAAGGGTATTTCTATGTAGATAAAAACCGCGACAAGCTTTTTAAGGGTAATTATGACCTCTTTTACGAATCCTTTTGGAAAAAGTTTTATAGTATTTTTTTTCTAGAAAAGAGCAGAATAAGAATCGAGGCTTGGAAGATATTTAGTTTAGCCGAATTCTGAATATTTCTTTTACCCTTGAGCTATGATTTTATTCAGTTATACGCAGAAATATCAAGAATTTTTAGAATTTTATTAAAATTATATCTTAACAAAAATGACCGGTATTCAGTATAAATCTTTGAAAACTCGTATTGAAATCAATTAAAATTGTAAAAATGCAGTTTCATTCGATATTTTTAGAGAAATTCTTTTGATCCATTTTAGCCATGATCTTTAAGATATTTGAATATAATGCAAAATAGATTATTACATATCACTTTCTAAATAAAAATCGTAGCAGGGAATGGATCAAATGCTGAAATCAGTACAATTAAAGTCTTGTATTCTTGTTCCTCACCCAAGATGTCGGCATACCATCATGCAATGAGGGAATTAACGGAACTGTCATGAGAAAAAGATTTTTATTTTTATTAATGGGGATATGATGGATTGATGTTCAAAATAATCGAATGTATTTACTTTGACAAAGCCAATATCTTTGGAGTATTCACGGAAACATTGGCGACACACATTCAGGTTATATTTACGGATAAGACCGGCACGGTGAGCACACACACGACTTGTGTTTAGAAATCAAAATGAGTTTGGCTGCACACTTGAAAGTAAGTTCAGTGAGACGGAATTGAAAATACCATTCCCGGGAGCCTTTCCCGTATCGACGAGGACGCGAGAACCACACTTGATCGTGAGCCATTTTTCAATTAGTGTATAAATCCCTTATCGTAGTTCTTGAACCAAAGTATGTATGATAGAGAATGAAAAATATGATCAATTAAGGTTTGAAAATTATTTTATAAAGGAACGCTTACACGTCACACAACAAAATTGATCGAAACGAAGATCAGATCATCAGAGAAGATTTAAGTTGAACAGGTCATAGTATTCTGTTTACTATCTGTTTTCGCCGATCATTTACACGTAAAAAATTGGGAGGAAGTCATTGGTAGGTAAAGAGAATTTTTCTCACCGCGAAGCTTCAGATAGAATAGAACCTAAAATAAACTTTGGGCTCTTTATGGTGCCTTCAGAACGATCAAATATTACCCAACTATAACATCTTTTTTAATCAGCCAAAGTGGCGCGCTGTGACGATAGAGCTTTCAAGGATTCGCGCGGTTGGCGCTACCTTAGAAATCCCCCGGAAATTGACACTGGTTTTTCTAACCAAACTTTTGACCTGCTTGGTGGTTGTAATCCCGATTGGTTGATGACCTCAGTGTCGTCTCTATCGAAAATTAGGCGTTCAACGGTACCCCTCGCTAGCAGCAGTAATTCCCCAACCAGAGTTTTGACCAATGGGTTTACCTCACCAAAGAAAACGTCAATAGTTTTATCCTCTCCTCGCAAAACGGCGGCCGCTGTCATCAAAATTGGATCTCCTACTGCATCATCTGCACGCTCAGGTAAAGAGGATTTAATCAGTAAACGTGATCGTCAACAATCAGCGGATAATAAAGAATTGAAAAAAGTCAAATCTGATCCCGAAAGAGCCGAGAATGGCCATGACAAAAAGAGATCCTCCAAAATGGAAAGCCCTTCGGTAAAACATAGGAAGCATATTAACGGTCATACTCAGAAACAAACCGAACAGAAAAAATCAAGCATCTCGCATAAAGATAAACAAAAACAGACAGATGTAAAAACCTCACATCGGAGAATTGGTAGTCAAGGAGACAAAAAGAGCCTACATTCGAATATTAAAAGTTCACCTCACTCTGCGGAGGAGAAGTCATCCACATCGATTAAGACTCCAATCAAAAAGGAGCCAGGTCCAGTTACACGACAACGAAGCAAAGGAAAAGATGTTGTGGCTGATCATTATGTTAATGATGATGGCGAGTTAGAAAATGAGGAGGATGATGGCGAAAAAAATGCCGATCTTTCTGAGTATGATCAAACAGCAACAAAAAAAAACAAAATCGAGAAGAGTAGTAACAAACACAAATCAAAATCACGTAAACGTAAGAAGCTTTTTGACGTTACCGATCCCACTGGGATTTTGACTCCACAGGATAATGATCATTTACGTGATCTTGCTTCAGTGAAGGAAATGTTGAAAAGGTACAGGAAGGAATTAATTGATATCAAAGAAGGGATACAACAATTTAATGCCGAGAAAACGAAGGATAGACCAGTTTACGATGATAAAAATGAATGTATCGAGAATAAGGATCAAATATCGGGAAATAATGAGCGTATGCAGGATAATGAAATTGATGAATACTATCAACACGGTAAAATTTATTCTAACTTTTCAAGTTGGTATTCTTCAATGTTTGGTTTAATTTCCATTTTCATGATTAGGCGAACCAGGACTTCGTAAAATAGGTGTCAATATACGTAATAATCGATATCATCCTTATCAAAATCCAAAAAGAGTCCACATGATTGAACAAACTCTCCAAAGAACCACGTTTAAAGTAGCAATGACTGAGTCGCGTGTCAGCCGTTTAGAAGTAAAATTTATTAGTCTACAAAAAAAATATCAAGCCTGGAACAGATTATTGAAAGAAGAAACAAATACACACGATGGAGTTGGGAATGAGGGTTTTTTAAATGCAACTGAAAGTCTAAGAGAAAACTTTGTGAGCATGTTTTTTGGTTTTAGCCTTGGAACCATAAGTATATTTGTGGCCAGACAAATCTGGATATCACTTTTTTAGTGGGGAATTTTAAAATGGAAATATTTTTAATCTCATTATCAATCTCCAAAAAAAAAAAAACGAGAACATTCCACCGGATTAAAATAATAGAAATAATCGTATTATATTAGAATTGTAGATATATCCAAAATTGAAGAATAAAGTCTCATTTTGAAAATATAAATTAATTTATGAAACAAAAGTCCTTTCAATAGTTTACAAATCTAATCTAAAGCATCTTGATAATTGAACATTAGGTTATTACTGGGATGAATTAAATATCCCTTTTGGTAATTTGGAATCAAACCAATTTGGCGATTCAAGGCCAAGAGCGGTCAAAATAATAGAGGCTGTATCCATATTCGTTACGTCGCCTTCGATGATAGTATTTGGTTCGATCTTAGAGCCACGCAAAGCTAAAAACACGGTAGATTCTTCTTTAGAATCACCACCATGCCCTTTATTAATCCCCCCGTGATCAGTAGTCATAATAACCAATGAATCATCCTTCCAATTCGCTTCATCAACCGCATTCAAAATTTCGCTTATATGCCTGTCCATCTTTTCCAGTGCCAGCATATAATTATTTCCACCCCAGCCATGCCCATGACCATGTTCATCGACATCGACTAAATGAATCATAACCAGCTTCACATCATCATTTCTCTTATCTTTAATGTACTTGCAAGCCTCGCTAACCACGTAGCTATCATACGCAGAATTTCCGAACCAACGATGTTTGATCCAGAGCCACCAACGTACAAACGCATTTTCGTGTGTGTCTGGAGCATATCGATCCATTGGGATCGAAATTTCGATGATCCCCGTGTTGACGGGTGCCCAGGCCGCGAATGACGCCAATTTCGCTTGGCTCTCTCTTTTATAGTTTTCTTGGTGCAATAATTTGAAAACACTCGGGAGTCCCTTTGTTTCATCATATGCCTTTCCCGAGTTTACAATGTCATTTGTCAAACCATGTTTCTCTGGAACAACACCATGAAGGATCGACCCCCAGTTTTCGGCACTGTTTGTAGGTCGTTGTGCAGAGACTTGCAAAGTGCTAGCCCCGCTTTCAAAAAACTTGTTAAAATTTGGAACTTTAGTGCTGTTCTTGAAGTAGGTGCCTAAACCGTCAAGTCCAAGAAGTATGACACGCTTGTAACGAGCTTCTTTATTAGTAAGTAAATCGTTGGTGATATGAATCATTTAAATTACTTTTGTGGGTTGAATGGGAAATTGTATTCTTGTTAGACCATGTCTTTTTGAGATCATCGAAATTTGAAATTAGGTATTCGTACCATTGCCGAATCTGAAAATGGAATCCAGTCAACGCAAATATTTATTATTTGGGCACTATTATTATTTCAAGGCATCTCATCTGCCCCTTTAAAATTTAAGGTTGAAACTAGGCTCAAATGATTGACAAAACAGTGTGATGGACCCTAAACATGAAGATATTTATGCAACTGCCAAATAATCACATTGATCTTAACTTTTTGAAAACAGGATGTTGACATGTCATATTTTCATTGAAGCGAGGTCGATTCAAAGGAAATCGCCCTCATATTATAGGACAACTTATCATTTTCATATCTTGATTCAGTTGATTCGCACAAAAGAATCGGAATAATGTTCTCAATGGTTTTTAGGAGCCTAAAATAAAAGTTCACGTAATCAATTAATATTAAAACTTGTAGTAGTCTCAATTACTGATCCTCCATTGAAACCAATAACAAACCCAAAAAGAAGTATCCCATTAAGATCTCGAGTATCTTCATTGCTTTGATATCGTCTGAAATGGATAACCTCTTTGACTTTGCGACAATTAGCAGGTGTTGAACTTTACAATTCATATTCTGATAGATTTCACAAAGGTTCCTTTAATTTACCCTGGCGGGAAGAGCCGTAGATCAAACGTCTCCCTTTTAGATTATTTCAAGTTTTTTTGCTCGAGATAATTTTCTGTAATTAGTTTATACCACAAATTTAAGGAATTCAAAGTATTTGCAGAATTGAAGAATGCATAATGGTAATTTAAGGATATTTCCTTCGCATAATATGGGGTTTCATACTAGTTTCAAGTTGCCCACTATGTTGCACGCTTAATCACTAGATTCAGTGGGGTTTCTTCAATTCCAATCTTCTGTGACATGCTTTTCCGGTTTTCCCTGACTATTATCCTTTTTTCGCTTGAAAATTTTCTGAGATTTATTTCTCGTTCCCGAACTCCAGACGCGACCGAAATTCGGAAGCCATTCTTTATCAGTCGCCCCATCAACTATCACGATAAAAACGCCAAAGAGAGAATGAGAATAAAACAAATTTAAACAACTTAACAAAAAGCAACCACTTCAATAAACCTCTAGAAAAGTTGGCTCCAATACGATTTGGATTTAGTTTCAATTTCTTCTCAGCCTTCTTGGATTTTAAAAAGGCATCCAATGAGGGGCCAATCTCAAAAGAAGTATTTTTCGATGATGATCCTGGATCATGCTTCAAATCCCGAAACCAAGGAGGGACTACAAATTAACATTTAACAATTTAAATATCAGATCATAATTATATGTAAAAAGCCGTTTGCTCTTACTGCTTCCTTCCATAAATACATTTCCTTCGCCGATATCCAAAGTAGGTACAGGAATACGAGTTAAATCTGTTTTCTCATTGAGTCAGTGGACAAGAATTATATTCTGTGCAAATGGAGATTATAAATGAATCACTAACTTGCGAAAAAGGGTTCAGTCACTTTGAATCTTTTTGGTCGTGGTTCAATCATATCATCATCATCAGTATTCCCAATAAGATTTTGAAAGTTTTTATAGGATTTCCCAGTGGAATTCGTTTTTGTTTCAGCATTATTAATTGGGAAAATTAATTTAGATTGAATTGAGGAAATTGGATCCACAATTTTCGGACTAATCTCAAAATTTTGCCATCCAGTGTGATATGGAAAAAGCTCATTATTAGTTTGGCTCGATTCATTGCCTAATTAAATAGAGCATTTAAAATAATCATTTAATAAAAATATTAAAAAGAAATCGATTAACGCTTTTCGTAAATACAATACCATTCTGATTAATCGTATCCGTAATTACACGAGGATTTAGGCTATCATCTATCTTTCGCTTTATTGGCGATCTCGGGATTTTTTCTTTTTCCTGCTGCGCGAATTCTCTTTCTTTTTCTACAACTCGTCTTATGAACTGAGGCAACAAACGATAAAGGGAAATTTAATAAAGCTTTCATAGCGTTTGAGAATTGAAATATGAATCTTTGAAAACCTCGGCCATATCAGCCTTTTTAACAATAAATTCTCCGATTAATTTTCGATCCGCATTATATGTCTTAAACCATTCACCAACTTTTGAATGGTGTTGCTTTGTCACCAAATGATTGAAAATATGTGCACTTTTTAGAGGCAAGTCCCATACTTAAGTTATTCAAATCAAGAAATTCAAATATTGAAATAAGAGGAGCATAAAAAAAGTTTAGAGGTGCGTACCATACAAATTGTCGTTCTTCTATCTCTCCTAACTTGGAAGCGGAGGCAGGAAGTTTGAGTCTCACCTCATAATCACAAAACAAGCAAGTAAAATCGGGTTGTTTATTGATATCTTGTACAGTTGTAACATCTTTTAAAAATGTTTTGTATTTTCGATAGTTCTAATTTTTAAAGAGGTTTTTAGTGTAAGAAAAGCCGTGAAGTGAGTGAGATATCTTTGTGGCTACCTTCTGCTCCAAGCCCAAAACCTTTTTCAACTGTTCCTGGTGAATTTTTGTATACAAATGGCGTTTTCCCTCGTTGTTGTTCCGTTTACATACTTGGCAGAAAGAGTAAACCATTTTGGTCTATCAACCCAGTTCCTGGATAATGCCTATAATTAAAAATACTACGAGTTCATATCTAAATTGTAACAATAAATTCACTCTCCTCCTCCTTTTTTGCACACGCTTCCCTTTTTCCCTAACTAACGTCTCAAAATGCAGCCATCACCACCCCCGCTACCAAGAAAGATTACCTCTATGTCCGTCTCGATTTCCAACCTACAAACTTCTTAGTAATATCGGCTCAGGCGTCAACTTGAAACGATCGACTGGAACGGGCAAGTCTCAGAAGTTATGATTATCTATCACAACTGTCCCTGCCGCTTTGCCTTCAATCTCCTTCCATTCTGCAAAACTCGTAGTTCTCTTCAACGATGAAACCTCCGACGAGCACGAACTTTCCAAAAGATTCTTGCCATTAACACTATCTTCGTCTGCAGAACGCAAGGGAGGCAAGCAGCTAAATATAGAGGACCAGAAGCAAAAAGCGCAAGACAACCAGGACAACGGTGGCACGCAACAAGCAACGACACTCAGGAAAAACTTTCAACCGCACATTGCTGGTCAAGGTGTATCCTACCCCCGCCCTCTTGAAGCGATGGAGGGGCTTGGAGAGATTTGCCTTTAATACCGTAGTGGGGTGGAGCAAAAGCGTTGTGTTTTGCTGAAGTAAAGTGGCATTACGGAAAAGAAATGGCTACAGCCTATGACGGTTCAACAAAAACGTCTTTTTCGGCTATCTGGCGCTAACGAAAGTTTTGTTCGTCTCGGCATGCTCTTATGAGGTTGCTTAGGTTCGACTCCCGCTAATATCACTGATGAAGCCATTTATCAAGCGCTGACAGCACGAGACGAAATTATTAAACGTAATACACAGTTACAACAAGGGGCGCCAACACACCATCTTTCTTTCCTGTCACGTAACCCATTGCATCAATTATTACTATTCGCGCTCTCCAAAAAATGTTCTGCTGGGGATATTACCGTTTCCGTCAATGTCTGCGGAAGAGCTAGGAGTCCGTGTTATCATCTAAAATGAGGATTTTACATCCAAGACTTGTAGCTGGGGTGTTAAGATAAAAAGCATCAGAGGGTCTGAAGTATACAACTGCCGGAATTACGTGGCTGTAATGGACAGAGATGAAAATGGCGTTCGGGGATCCTCTTCCAGGCATTGCTTGATTATCTTCTGAGGGTCATGCAGGAAGTAGCAATGCTCTGTACTATTTACTATTTGATGTTTTTGGGCAGTCTGAAAAATTATGAATTTAAATCTGAAATGTATAAAACTAAATAAGTTTCATATTCCAATTTAAATTTATGAAAAATTTAACTGAACTGATAAAATAATTGATTGCATTGGAATTTGTTGTTAAGTCCTAAATACATAAAATAAAAATATAGCAAACATCACAAATAGCTGGTTTTTGAAGAAAAAATAATTTAAATTAATTATAATTATATAAAATCAAATTTAACTTTAAAAAATAACTGAATAATAAAATTTTGATTTTCATATAATTAAATATAATTGATAATATTTATAAATAATTGTAAATTTATTAATTTCAATAATAATACATTATTATTGATCTTATTTAATTATATTAGCCATTTTATTAATTACATACATATTTTAATATTTTATATTTAATTAATTAGTTTCTTCAGACTATTTATTACTTAATTATTAATTTTTTATAGATGTGGATTATGCGTTTTAAACACGTGACCAGCTACGTTAAGACACCATTATTCTAAGCCAATCATTGTAAAATAATTTATTTTATTATTAAATATACATTGCTTGTTATTATTTTTATATAACTATTTTTTTATTTCAAATAATATGTAACTTTTCATATTTTAAACTGATTTTTTAATATTCTTATCTTAAAATTTTTGTTACAATAATATATTTAATATTTATTAAATAATTGTGTTTTTTAAATTTAAAATGTATTTTTATAAATATTATAATTAAAAATATTTATATTTTAAAATATATTATATATTTATATTTGTTGAAATATTATAATTTTTTAATATAATCGTAATAATACAAAATGGTTTCAAAAAGAGAAATAATAAATTATAAAAGTAATGAATCAATGACCCTATAATGAAAACCTGTTTAAAAATTTTAGTTTGGATAATTCAAAAGAAAATTTGAACTTGTCACTCTCGGATACTTTCTACAATTTTCTAACTCTTTTCTTTTTATCATTTAATGAGTGGAGAACACCAAATTTGAAACGATATCTGTATTAATTACATGCGTGTGAGCGATATGGGTAGGTAGTTTTAACAGGATACTTAATAGGAGTAAAATAATGATTATTGAAGAATTTTAACTTACATTTTTTAATGAAAAAACAGCGCAATGACGGGCACCTAATTTAAATATTAGGTGAAATATTAGGGGCTCTAAAATCAGTTTCCTAGGCAGCATAACGATTGAAAGTTCCTTTGACTAAATAACTTTCGCTAATAGAGGTATCACTTTGCTTTTTATAAATCGATTGTATGGCCTTCGATCTTTTCAAATTTGTGGTGCTGCTGTCCAAATTTCCATGGATATTTCTATTGACCGATGTAATGGAATTTGAGCTTCCGCCTCCCACTTTTAACTCTATGGCTGCTCTTTTCGAAAGCCCTGCACCAGGAACATCATTATTGTTGAGCTTGCGTTTATTTCCTTTTATATCTTTGTCATTCGTTTGCAAAGTTGAGGCGGTAATTAAAGTAGACTTGGCTTTCTCTTCCTGCTCTCCCATCTTTAACTTCTTTTTGTCTTTCTTTCCTTTGGCCTTCACCTTTTTCTCTACTAACGCTGTCCTCAACTTTTCTTGTTCCTCAGAAGCTGGATTAATTATGACAACGTTATCTGGGCCATAAGGTTTTGCACACTAAAAATTGGTCAGTCAGGTCAATATTTTTGAGATAAAAGTGATAAGCAGTTAGCTACCTGAAGGCATTGGTTACTGGGAACTTCTTTTAATCCTTGCTCTGAAAAAACGCATCCACAAGTGTCCAAATATATAAATTTTAATTTCCCACTCATTTCCTTCATCGTTATAGGACAAATAAATCGAGAAACCATTCCAGGATCAAAATGCGTAATGGTGGAGTTTGAGCTTTCCTTGAAAGCAGGATTAATGGTAAGGTTTAAGGTTTTCACGTCCTATGGAATGTACCAAAGATATTAGTACAGTTATCTAATTATGGATGTTTTCAACAACCCGTCTTGCCGAATATATGGGAAATCTAAACAAGGTTCAATGGTTTGAATAGTTTCCAAAAAAGAAGCAACCATTTTGAATCAGCCTCTTGCTAACAATAGGGTGAGCCAAGACAACTTATAGTCAGCAAGATGACGATGCAAACAGTTGACTTATGTTTTCAGCAAAAGGCTTCTTAAAATAATCAAATAAACCTTACCTTTATACCGGAAATGTGAGAGCAAATTATGTCACCATCACCATAGGCACTTTTATTAAGCAAAAACTCTATTATCGCGTCTTTATTATATAGTCTCCCCAAAGGACACACAACAATCGGTTCCCTTAAAGCGCGCTAAAAAAATTTCTGAATCAGCAAGAAAAAAATATAACTGTCATTTTATCCGATTTTTCATACCTTTGACAACGCACAAAAAAACCAAGTAGCTATTTTTAAAGCGTTTTGATCTGGTCTAACTTCCTTTTTTTTTTCCTTTACAAGTTCAATGCGTTTTGGAATTGAGCCGCCGTCGTTTCCCATGACTGACTAGGGTAGTTCTTGATTTTTATGTAAAAGTTTTGAAGAAAGGAAATTTGACCTCAAGAGATTAAATATATTTCCTAAAATATTAATCACCAAAATTTAAAAGGTCACGAAGTGGGACCAAAAATATTTCATCATTTTTATCAATTATCAACCTATTTAGTCATAATATTGGTTTCCCTCTACGACCAAGCTTTTTATTTTTTCATCAACTTCTATGTTACAGTTGATCAGATGTCGAAATCTATTCTCAGGGGTGCTCTTGAGATTTTAGTCTCTAGCCACCAATTACAACTTGTGGCAACTGCTATCGGTGCCAGCCTTTTTACTGGACTCGCTCTGTCTTCCTATAATACCTTTCAAAGAAATCAGCGAACTATAGCCGCTAAAAGGGAGGCACCCGATGTCACGCAACCGACCGTTGTTTTCTCTAGGGATGTAAAAGATAGTACCCCGACTCACGAGGAATATGACGAGACACTTATCAAAGAACAGCTTGCGAGAAACATAGCATTTCTCGGTGAGGCTGGGGTTGAGAAGTTACGCTCGTCATTTGTGATCATCGTTGGAGCTGGTGGAGTCGGTTCTTGGGCAGCCCTAATGCTTGTACGCTCAGGTGTTGAACACATAAGGATTATTGATTTCGATCAAGTCACTCTAAGTAGCCTTAATAGACACGCAGTGGCCACTCATGAAGATGTCGGCACGCCAAAGGTGATCGCATTGAAAAGGAATTTTGAACAAATCGCACCCTGGGCAAAGATTGAACCTTTGACTGAATTGTTTAACAAAAATACTGCGCCTAAACTTTTAGCTGGTAATCTGAATCATAGTCATTGGCTAGATTCTTCTAGTGAGTTCATTATTTATATAGCCTCATTTTTACTGTCATTGGGTCTCCTTAATTTCATAGATCAACCTGACTTCATTGTTGATGCCATTGATAACATCGATACAAAGCTTGCATTAATAAAGTACTGCCATGATAAAAATCTACGCGTAAATAAATTCATCCTTGTCTATAACCTTTTAATTCTCTTTGAATAAATGACAACTGAAACATTAATTGAATAGATTATTAGTTCGATGGGGGCCGGGGCAAAAGCTGATCCTTCGCGAGTACAATTAAGCGATATCAGTGAAACATTAGGTCTGATATGATCTTCATTTATCAAATTTTAAATTTTGCTATTTTTAAATGGCCAAATTTCAATTTCAATTATTATCAGAGGATCCATTAGCAAGGGTGGTGAGAAGGCGTCTCCGTAAAATGAATGTTGAATCTGGCGTACCAGTAGTATACTCAATTGAAAAGCCAAATATCAAACTCTTGCCATTAGGTATTTTCGTGGCGTCGAGTTACATAGAAACTCTTCATCTTTCAGATATTACTAATTAGAATCGCATATGTCTCAGACGAAAGTCGGCTCGGCAACGCTGATGAGTATGCGACCTTACCAGATTTCCGTGCGAGAATTCTTCCAGTTCTGGGTATATTTGAAAGAACATTTTTTTGATTGCCTGTTCAAGGCTAATAAGATCAGATTTTAAATTTTTTTGTTACATTTAGGAACTATCCCGGCGATCTTTGGTATGTCGATTGCGGCCTACATAATTACTACCTTGGCTGGTTATCCTATTCAACCACTTGCGTATAAAAATCGCGATGCATTATACTCGCGTATACATCGAGAGCTGCAAGTGAGAGAAAAAAAGTAAGTTAGGGTGGGCTTTTTCATACTGCAAGAATTAAATTTTAATCCAGTATATTATCCCTGCTTTAGCAATATTCCACTGGATAAACGTGACGTTGGATATGCTGTTGACGAGATTTGGCGAGGGCGAAGTGCAATTTCTGGAGCTTTGGATAAACTAACGCTTTTAAGATGGGATAAAGATCAGCAATTGAGCCTACAAAATTGTATTCTGATGACTAAAGAAGAAGCAGGGGCACACGAAGCAATAATAGGGAAACCGGAAGATTATTATCCGAAAGAAATTGTGGAATTGGTGCATGCCAGGTTCAAGGAGGAGAAGGATATATCAGTGTATAGATAATTTCAATTTAAGAAATAATTGTGGATCAAAAATAACTCTTAGAAAAACGAGAAATTATTCAATTATTAAACCAACTATCCCTCTATGAAGCTGCCACGCAAAACGCATAAAACAATCAAGGACGCTGGAATCTGTGAGCGTGATTATTGTGACAATTTAATTGTATGTTTATAGCAATATTCCATAATATTGATGCCTAACTTTTTTTCCAAAAAATGTGAAATACCAAATTTTTCCTAGTCGCTTGGATTTTTCCGGATTTTATATTCAAAAAAGACATTATCATTAATGCCAATACACATTTTAAGACAAACTTTAGGTACTCTAAGAATAATATACTTAAATCTCTATTGTATTTATATATGTAACTTGACAAAAAAAAGTTCAAAGTGTTTGTGATGCTAATAGGCTCTCCTGGCGATACATCAATTTAGATATAATTTCACTCGAAAAAAGTTCTATTGCCTTGAAGCTGGCTTGACAATCATTTTTTTCGCTGATGTTGGAGTATAATCCCGAACTTTTGGCGTTAAAAGCGTATTCAATAGATATCTAATTTAAACTGAATGAACAAAAGCTTTAATCCAGCGAACCGAATACGAAAATTGAATCCAATGCCTCCCCCCAAATTCGTGGTTTTCCGTTAATTTTCACCGAGAATACCGTACCCAAGAAACCGTTTTCTCTTGTATCAAGGACTCTTGGAATTTATAAATATGCCCTCAAGTACTAGTTCAGGAATCAACGATCCAAACCTTTCCGAAAAAAAGCAAAATATTGTTAATTTATCATTCGAATCAACAAAATCGAGATATGATGGCAACTAACCTCCAACCTGCCAATGTCATCCTTGACGTTCGCCATACCCAAGGCCATTTCTAAATCTTCTTGATCAGTCATCATTACCATCTCACCATCTTCATCTTTGTATTTTAGACGAAAAGGTGATGATGATGGTCCAAACTTTTCTTGAATTCTTTTGAGAAGTTCAGTAAAATTAATAGTTGATGGTACAAGAATGGCTCGAGTATCTTTGTAATAGCATTTTATTTTTATCTAAAGAATGATATGCAGATGATTCAGAAAAAGGTCGAGAATAATAAAATATATATTTATTCGAAAAGATCACATCAAAATACCTTGGCCGGTAGTGTAAATGAAGATTCGTTAAATGTTTGTTGGTCATTGAACTTTTGAGCTTGATCAGAAACCATCTCGAATTGTGCTTCAATCTCCTCTCCATACTGATAATCATTTTCTCCACCGCTTCCACCACCTCCATGTTCTTCCTCGTAATCCTCCTCTGATTCTTTTCCAAATTTTAAATTAACATAACTAAAGAATTCTTGCTCTGAAGTTGGAGGTGATGGTGGAGTTAACAAACCAGATTGAGAATTTTCCCGAAGTGGAGATGGTTTGAAACTTGGTCCTTTTACTTGAGGGGGTGAATTTCGTCGCCTCACACTCTGTGATCTTAAGGGACTTTTAGTATTGGAACCGTTTCCATTTCCATTTCCATTTCCATTTCCATCTCCATTTAATGCTGATGAATGAAAATGTCTGTCTTCTCCGGTGTGGTATTCCTCATTTTTGGACGCATAATGATGGGCTTGATTATAGGCCCCATTAATATTAGAATACATAGATTCTGGTTCTTCATGGTATTGAATGTAAATATTGTTGTTAGGTTCATCAGAAAGAGTCATTTTTGCCATGCCTGATTGTATTTGTTGAGCTTGAATCTGTTTTTGCAAGAATTGTGTACGAATAAGAGTACCTTGCCGTTGTGGAGATTGAGTTTTTTCTCTGGATGGGCTGCGTTGTGTATTTCTCAAGGAATATTGTCTTTGGGGGATGTTATGGGTTTCTTTGTTATTGCTCGAGATATTCTTCATGGAACTTTGTCGTTGCGGTCCGGGGGGTAATTTTGGTGAAGGGCGTCCACTATCAATAGTATTTGAGCGGTGATGTATTCTCAAATCTATGGGTTTTCTCAGTGATCCAAATCTGGATAATAGAGCACTACCATTTGTATTAGAATCCGAAGAAGTGGGCAACCTTTCGGGATATGTTTGTTGGGAATTAGTTTCATCATTTCCAAAATTCGGATGCGTTGGTTTTGAAGGAGAATTTTTTCGGCTAATATTCCTTCTTAAACTAAGATTTCTCCCACGAACTGGGAAAGGAGGTTGTTTGGGATTCGAGGATAATGATCTTGGACGTAATGTAGGTGATGGAGGTCTCAATCCTATTTTATCCACTTTTCCATCGGTTTTATCTTTTTTAACGGGATTTGTTGTGGTTAATTCTGCATTTTGCTTCTTCTGCGCACCTGTAAAACCGACAAATGCATCCTCCGGATCAACCGCAGCAACTAATTTAGCCTTTCCTAGATAGTCTTTGGTTTTCGCATTTTTCAATTTCCCTTCGGCAGGTCGGTATATAACACCAACAGGGATCGAAAAAACAGTAAATCCCTAAATATTCATCATATAAATTATTAGTACTAATGTTTGTTTGCTATTTTGATAAATATTGAAATTATATTTCGATTAGCTTACTTGACCCTGAATACCAATAGCTTCATTGATGACTTCATGTTCTTCAGTTTGTTTCTCTTTAAGGCTGGCAGCCAAATCATTCATTCCTTTTTCCGTTTGTCCAAGGTATAAATAGCAAAGGCCACGATTAAATAAAACCTCACAGGAATATAGACGAAATTTGAGCCCAAGCTGTCCATAGTCAATCAACATATTTCCACGCAAATACTAGGATAAAAAAATGATTAGGGAGCTGTTAGAGAAATAGGCTTAGATTGGAAAAATTAAAAATATCTCTTACCAATAAGGAATTATTAAAACAGCTAAGAGCAGCGTCAAATTGTAATAATAAAAAATGAGAGACACCCTTTTGAAAATAAGCAGCCGCGAAATAAGTATCGGCATTTGTAGCCTCCTTATAGCATATACACTATTGATTAATGAGAATTAGAAGTTATTCGGGGATATCATAGATAACGAAAAAATGAAAAAAATCGATTAAAAAAGTATAATAATTACAGCTTGCTCGTGTTCACCAAGGGTAGCATAAATCAATCCCATATTAAAATGAAATTTAGCCGAATCCGCAATGGTCTATTGAATAGATGTTTTACATTAATCAAGTCAATAAGTAAAGAAAACTAATGATTCTTAAACTCAAGAATATTTTGTTGATGAGGTAGCTACCTCAAATATTTTCAAAGCCTTTTCAAAATCTTGTTCATCATAAGCCGCCACCGCTTCTCCCCATTGTTCGAGTTCATACTGAGAAATAAAAGAAAGGGAAAGAAAATATATTTTTTTTTAATAAAAATTTAAGAGATAAAGGAAGAAAAGAATTGGTTGAACAACAACCTTTAAAGCCATTTCTGTACGATGAAAAATAATAATATGTTTATATGTTTTTTGAGAAATATTTACACGGAAATTTTGTTGAAGTTTTTTTATTAAAATAGAAAGGAATGTGATTTAGTTGAATAAGTTTACAAAGTATCTTTCAATTGAACCAGCAATCAAAAGGGATCGAAATTGAGAAAATTTCTAACTATATATATATATATTCTTTATAATTCATAAATTTTCTTCTCCGTTCTTAAGAACAAGAGCAAAGAACAATTAATAATAATAATAGTTTCGAAAGAGAAAATATAATCTTTCTTCTGGAAAGGATAATAGAGTCCCTGGAAACGAGAGGTATAAAAAATTAAACTCATAATAGTTTCTGAAAAAATTATGCTTAATAAAGAATGGTCAACAAATACACACATACACACACGCACATACACACAGTTGAAAGATCGAATGATACACTCATCTAATTAAGTTGAGATGTTAATGGAACAGTCTCGTTTTATCAGAAGTAGTGAAACAGTAGAGTATGAGATTAATACTACCCCGAATTGGGGAATAAAAATTTCGAAACATTAAGAGGAACACAAATTTAACTATCAGGGCGGATAACTTGGCGATCAGGCTGATGTCGCGTTCCGAAATACTTTGGCAGTATGCTACTCAAAAGATAAACCTTTTTTAATAATAAAAACTTATGAATTTTTTTACAAAAAATGTTATAATTAATTTTATTATAATTAAATAATATAATAATAACAACAATAATAATAATAATAAAAATATTTAATTATTTTTAAGTAATGTTTTTTATTAAATTATTAAATTTATTGATTACTAATAAAAAAAACTGGTAAAACGCACATAATTTGATTTAGCCACAATAATTTCAAGCAATAATATAATAAATAATATCAACATTATCATATTACTTAAAAAACTTTTTTAGGTCTAATTATAGTAATACCATTTTATTAGTTAATTTTAATACAATATTTTGAGTTTCAAAATTTTTTGGTCTCAATTAAAACAAAATCATTAGAATTATAGATTACTGAAAAACTTTTAAATTATAATTTGAACAACTTTTCCAGATTCCCGAACCATGACGTTTAAAGGCGCATAAAATGCACATGATAGGAAACCCTTTCACAAAAAAGGATTCTTGGCTCAATATTGAGGACTCAGCCCTCAATTTCGGAATTTCTTGATCGCTTGGTTACTACCGACTGCAAATGTAGTCTCCTTCTTCGTCTTGTGATTCGAATAATGACCCTTTCGATTATGAATCTTTGTTCTCATTTTCGCTGAGGAAAAGCTGCGTAAGTAGCAGCAATCAAAAAATTCTAATCTCTTAACTTTTAGAAAGGATTTTCCCGAAAAATTTCAATATATATTATTTTAAACGTCTGATCGAGATTAGGAGGAAAATTTAAGAATAATCTAGTCAAAAAGTTCCTTTGATTACGAGCACAGAATCAAAAAGAATGATGAGGTTTTAGAAACAAGAACTCCTCACACCAAGAATCATAGCATGAGAAACACAAGATTTCTTTCCCCACAGTATACGAGAATTTACCCCAAAGATTATCCAGAAATTTAGCGAGGGAATCTTTTCGACATGAATGTAGTGTACCACAATTAAAACACGAGTGCTGCTCCTTTAGTCTAAAAGTTAAAATGATGTTTTAGAACCATGTAATCAAATGATTCATAGATTAAATCAAAAGAATCCAAAAAAATAACCCTACCTTCTTATCACCACCAAGCTCGAAATGTTTGCAACGCTTGAGTGCTATTTGATGTTTATACTTACAGCTTTGGCATTCCAAACGAAGAACAATCTTTTTGGTGGTTTTAGCTATTTTAAGGAGTTAAAATAAATTTATTCAACCTACTTTCAAATGAGTATAAAAAATTATTAATCGCACCTTTTTTGTGGAACACTGGTTTAGTTTGGCCACCATAACCAGATTGTTTACGATCATAACGCCTCTTCCCTAGATCAGAAAATACATGAAAGGTGAAAAATATTATCGGAATAATTAGATTACAGAAATAAAGGAAATATCCTGGATTCATTAAAACCTTGAGCATAAAGAGAATCTTTCCCCTTCTTGTATTGAGAAACTTTATGAGCTGTATGCTTTTTGCAATTTTTGCCTTTACAATAGGTATTTCTGGTCTTTGGGACGTTAACCTTATTGTAGAAAAAAATAGTTTAAAAATTTGAAGGGTTTCAATTAAAACTAGCTTTGTTTCTAGTACTCACCATTTTTTAATATAAAATAAAAAATCAAAGAAGAAAAAATATTTTACAGTCGATGTTTGAGCATTTTCAATCTTTTTTCTTAGCCACTAAGAATTGAGGTCATCTGATTTCAACATTCAAGGAACCCTGACTTTTTTTAAAGTCTGTACACTATATTTTCTATTATAATCCTCCAAAATCCTTTTTACTTGTTGTGGATGTTTGTCTAACCATACAAAAAATCAATCGATTGCTTACTCAAAACGTTAACCTTTTGTCCTGAAAAAGTCAATTCCGACAACTTTTCAACTGTTCATACCGCACGATTCCTTACCTTACTTCCTCGTAAGTATCAATTTTGCTGAGTTTTTCCAAAACTCAGCTGTTATGATAAACTTCTAAATAAGTGATTAAGGACTTAGATTCAAGTCACTTAACCTTAAATGGTTTTTATTCGCGTAATCAGCAAAGGGCGACGCGTCGTGTATAATTAAAATGAGGGGTTTTTATTTCTACCCATATAAAACTTTCGCTACCAATATTTGGTATGACGTTTCGAAAAAAAACCTTTATTAATATTAAAATTTATTTTCGAATTTCTTCCTTTAGCATTCAATTTTTTCTGGAAATACTACTTTTTTGGCTTAGATAGCAGGAAATTTGGCAAAATAAGAGGGTACTTAACCCTTTTTTTTTTTGAAGATTAAAATTAATTCTTTTCAAAAAAATTTCGAAATTTAAAACTATCATTTTTCAACAAATGCTTACCATGATTGTTCCAATGTTTCTCTTTGTTTGCGTCAATCTTACTATGATCTCAAGAATTTAAAGATATGTTCTCAGACGATTCCTCTCTTGTAAGCACACCATCACCAAGCTCCTCATCGTCATCATCAACTTTAGCAACGACCCCGATCCTTGCAACAGGCGAATACAAATCATCACCGAGATCTTTATCCTCAATTGATTATCCGCTTCCAACAAGGACAAAAGGAGTTTCTGTTAGCTGCCTCGTAAATGCTTCCATCACAATCGTTCCAAACAAAAATGATTGGGAACAACCACCCGAATATCTTTATGTCTTTGGAGGTTTTCATCAATATACCGATGAAGTTTATAACGACTTATACAGATTAAATCTTAAAGAGATGAAATGGGAAGAGATTATTTACCTTAAAAATTCACCCCCCTCCAAACGCAATGATCATACAGCATCATTGTGGAAAAGAGAAAAGCTAATCATATTTGGTGGGACAGATTCAGAAGATAAATATTGTAATGATGTGGTGATTTTAGATTTGAAGACCATGACTTGGGAAAGGCCACAGTTGCGTGGGTATATTCCAAGTGGTCGAGCTAAACATTCAGCGACCATTTATAATGACAAATTGTATATCGTTGGTGGCTCAAAGGAAGACGGGGAAGTTTCAATGGAAATGAACTGTTTAGATTTGGGATCATGGACGTGGGAAGAACCAATCCCTTTCGTACAAAGACATTCACATTCGTCCTTCGTATTTCAGGATCGTCTTTTCGTCTACAGTGGATACACTCAAGAAATGGATCGTGAGAAATCGTTAGCCATCTTGGATTTAGAAACTAAATTAATATCAAAAATTGAAATCATAAGTGATATTGCTCCTGAGATGAATGGCCAACATTTTGCTCAATTATGTGGTGATGAATTAATTGTTGTCGTCACTCAATCACCAAAATACGGTCAAGAAGTATCAACCGGTATATGGGCCCTTGATTTAAGATCCTTTCAATGGGATCAGCATAAAGGTGGAGAGAGACTTGTTCAAGGAAATTGGCATTATTTTGCTATGGCTGAACATTCCCCTAGATTTTTTTTATTCGGTATTGACGAGAAAGATTCAGACGAATACTTTTCAAATGTTTTAAGTGTGGACCTTCAGGAATTTGGTCATCTCAAAATTCCACCTTCGTCAATGGGCTTGGATTTTCAACATTTATTTAATGATGTAACTACTTCCGATTTCACTATTCAATCACATGATGAAGATTCTTCACCAATTTACGCGCACAAGATCATTCTACTTGCTCGATGGCCTCATTTTGGGAATATGATCAGTTCCGGTATGACTGAATCATTTGGCAGTAATCTCACTGTTCCAGAATCTCATGCTACTGTAGAAGCTTTCATCTTTTATCTTTACACCGATACTGTCAACGAAAATTTACCAATTGATATAATTGGGGATCTCATGATCCTTGGCAACATGTACTTCATTCCCAGGTTGACGGCGTTATGTTGTCTTCGCCTAAATCAAAGCATCGATATCGAAAATGTGGCGATTATCTATCATTGTGCCTCTGTTGCTGGGGAACATGGCCTAAAAAAACGCGCATTAAAATTTATCAACACAAATTTTGGCCCCGTTTCCAAATCAAATGGGTTTAGGACATTACCAAAAGTAGTTTTGTTTGATTTCTTGGACAACTTACCAGAAAAAGCCAAAATCAGTGTGGATTAAAAATTGTTCTTTCGTTAGCAATAACTTCTTGCTGATTTTTGGTAGAGTAAAATATATTTTCAACCATCCGATTAAAAATTTCGCTCTCTTGATATAGAACGAAAGCTTGCTTTAGAAAACAAAATGTTTTCTCATCCCGGCATAAAAGGGTCATAAATTTAATCTTCTCACAAATCATGTTTTCCTCTAATAGGCATTTAATGTACGATCTCAATAAACTCACGTGCGATAGTTTGTGATAATAATTTTCTGGTGAGACGTTATGAGTAATGTATATTTTAATTTTTATGAAAAATTTTTTGACCATTTTAAATTGCTTGGATCTCAATTTCCAAGTGGTGGTTTGTTATTTTAAAAAAGTAGAGCCGTCGTCCTAAAGAACGAAATATGTATACAAAGCACAAATCCAAAATAAATGTCCCGAGGTTACATAAAATATTTTTTATGCAGCGACATTTTAGATGGCGTCCATCCAGTGGTTATTCAAGCTGTAACGTGGTTCCAAAGTTTGATATGTCTCTTCGTCCCTTGCTAATGAGCGAAGAAGAATACATTCCCTATATTTTTTAACCCACCTCGTCTTTCATTTTTCTTGAAATGAGTCTTCGCCTTTGATAAGTTTCAAAAATTCCAGATCAAGAAACAAAGCGTAATGGATAGGAAAGATCCGATGATAAACCTTTACATTCTACCTCGAGACCAGGAGTTTACACACCCTACCTACATTTTTAAAAGAAACAACGTTGAAAACTATAACTTTGACCAAAAGATGATGCTTATGAAAGAAACGAGATCGAGAACACTAGAAATACCCACTTACCACCCACAACAAAATGAAGAGGATCAGAAAAAGGACTTGGATTTCGTCAGCGTCTTTCAATCTCAACAAAGTTTCGAATCTTCTGTCATTGAACAACAGTTCTTTTCACGACATTATCTTCACAATAATGGGATTCATTTTTTGGATGAACAAATATATCCCTTGCCCAATTCTATATATTCTCGTAGGCCCATGGAGGTCACAGAGACTGGTGTCAGCGAAACTTCAAAATTCTCGCAATATCCTTTCTCCTTTCGGTCTGACAATGCTTTATCATTAAATCAATATCGGAAATATTCCACATTACATAGCCAAACCACAATTGAAACCTCAAATCATTCTATTGACTCTCAAGCTCGAGGAGATCAGGATATCAATTGGATATCCAAAAGCAAAAAATCAAAGCGATCCCAATCTCTCGCATCTTTTTCGCCACTCAATCGTACTCGAGGCATAACCTTTAGTTCACCTCCATCTTCACCTTCACCACCCTCTCCTTTTATCAAGGTTTCTAAAAATGAAAAACAAAAAACAAAAGAAAAACAGATTACCAGCAATCAAAATCGAAAGATTACACTAAAACAGACATTCAAGAACGACAATATAACAATGGAACCAAACCAAATTCTCAATAATAGAAGTCAAAAAATGGAAAAAATGCAGTCGTTGAACAAAGAGATTAAAACATTAAAGAAACAAACATCCAACAATGAAAGTCCTGGAAAATTTAAAAAACTGGTTCTTAATGATGAAAATAAAAAAGAAACAAAACTGAAAACCATAAATGAAAGTCAAAAAACTAGAAAGAAACAGACACCTGACAATCAAAGTCAAGGTTCTGTATCACCTTTGTCTTCCACGGTACCTCTGAACCCAAAAGCCCAAAAGTTACCACCCATTCCAAACCAGTTGGCTTTTGGTAATGTTGGTAAAAATCGAAAAATTCCGAAGTCGAAAATTGCCCTAATTGAACAATTAGGTTTCCAGCTCTCCTCAGAAACTAGGCGAAAGTCTTCCCCAATTCCCTCGAAAAATGTTCCTAATAAACTAACACGACCTTCTATTCTTCCTAAAGTTTCATCTTCACCTCGGAAAAAAAACGCGTCAGGCATCATTTATACCATGGAATATATCAAAAGAACATATGATACGAAAACTGTCAGCTCTAATAAAGAAAACGCAATTTGGGCTGTAAATCCCAAAAACTTTCTCCTTGATACTGTGGAGTATGAACTCAAGTGGGAATTATTGGGACCTGCTAACCAAAGATTTCATCGCGCCACTGTTACAATACAATTAAATGATACAACTATAGCAGTCCAAGGTGACGGTTTAACTAAGAAAGAAGCCGAAAGACTTGCCGTCCTGCATATTTGTTATGAGCTTTATACTAAAGGATTGATACCAGAATTAATAAAAAGAAAATCCGAACTAAAAGCGACTGAAAAAATTGAGACGGAAGCAAAAAAACACGTGTTTGAATATTGTGCAAGATTTGATCATGTTCCAGTTTTTAATACTTCAGAGATCAATAATAAATTTTGGGAAGCCACCGTAGAACTTCCTTCGCAAGAAATTATCGGTTTTGGTCGCGGGAAAGTAAGGAAAGATGCCGAATTATTAGCTGCTGCAGATTTCAAAAAGAAAGCTGAAGAGTATCAACTTCGACATGGAGGAGAGTCAATCTCTCAAACACAAAATAAATATCTTACGGAGGAAATATCAAGAGATTTTCTTCAATTCTATTCTAAGTACAAGAAATTGAAGAACCCTGAATTAAAAAGCAATTTAATTGATAAAAATTCGTGGGAAGGATCAATATCGATAGGAAATAAGGTTGTTGGCGTCAGCAGACAAGAGAGCAAAAATGATGCACATATGGCTGCTTATTTCGAAGCTGCGATTTCGTTGCGGAAAGAACATACTGAAGTCTGGTCAAAGTTTGAATCAAAAGGTGGACTTAAACCCACCGTTCATTTTACGATTGGCGATACAACTTCCCGATTACTTCAAAGATTAGTGGACGAAACTAGGCGGGCACCTATGTTCCAAAAAAAGGCGGTTAATTTGACATCAAAAAATGAAAGAATCAAACCGGAAGCTAAGGATCAACCTCCAGAACCTGAACAATTGAAGGTTCTAGAAGCTGTATCTGAGAAGCTCTATGATAAACATCAAGAATATTTGAATTCGAAAGAAACCCTTAAGATGCGCTCTATCCGTGACCAACTTCCAATTACTCAATATAGTGGTCCGATTTTAGAGGCCATAGAAAATAATCTAGTGACAATAATCGTTGGTTCGACTGGTTGTGGGAAAACTACTCAATTACCCCAGATTCTTTTTGAAGACGCAATACAGAAACGGAAAGGTGCTCAATGTAATATTATTGTTACTCAGCCTCGTAGAATTGCTGCAATATCGGTTGCTCAAAGAGTAGCCGTTGAACGATCAGAAAAATTGGGACAAACCGTTGGATATCAAGTTCGCTTCGAAAACCAAATGCCTTCGAAAACAGGGAGCATTTTGTTTTGCACTACGGGACTTTTTCTTCGTCGATTGCATGACGAAATTTCTGCGAAAGATCCGTTCGAAGGAATAACCCATATTGTGGTAGATGAAGTTCACGAAAGGGATATTAATGCTGACTTTTTATTAGTCATTTTAAAACGCATTCTTGATGAGCGACGTCGCAATAATCGCTCCCCCATAAAATTGATTCTTATGAGTGCTACCATTGATTCTGGAGCGTTCGCCGAATACTTCGGAACTTTTTCTTCAAATGGGAGATGTCCAATTATTGAAGTGCCCGGAAAAATTTATCCTGTTCGACAATTTTATCTCGACGAGATCATTCCAAAATTGCGATTACTATATCCTAGCGACGCTAAGCGGTTAGATTCAAAAGATACCCAACGGTATCTTGATCATGAAAACAAATTTCTCCCAGATATGAAACCCTCACCGAATAATGATCTTTGCTTGCTCTCCAGTGAACAACCTATAAAGACCATAGTTGCTAAAAACAGTGATGAAGTTAATAGTCAGATTGCTGAAATTGATGATAATGGCAAAGTTTCTCTTTCCTCATCTTCTGGTAGAATTATTGACTGGGGTGGATCAAGATTTTTTGATAAAGAAAGGGCCGACGCCCAGGTTCCTTTTGATTTGATTGCCTTAGTTCTTGCTCATATTGTTAAAACTGGACGAGAAGGAGGCATTTTGATTTTCTTACCAGGATGGGAAGAAATCACAACACTTAACCGACTTCTTGCTGCCTCTCCGCTACCATTGGGTGTAAATTTTTCAGATCCATCACGCTTTCAAATTCATATGCTGCACTCTTCAGTTACATCAGCAGTACAACGACAAGCCTTTGAGCCTCTGCCTAAACCTGGGATGCGAAAGATTATTATTGCCACCAATATTGCCGAAACCTCAATTACGATTCCAGATATTGTCTATGTAATTGATTCTGGTAAACTGAAAGAAAAACGTTATGATCAGTCAAAGAGAATGACTAGTTTGATTACAACCTGGGTTAGTCAATCTAACGCTCGGCAAAGGGCTGGAAGAGCAGGACGTGTACGTGAAGGTGAATATTATGCGATGATGTCTCGAACTCGCTACCAGAATTTAGAAGGTTTCTCCACACCAGAGCTTTTACGATCTGATCTGCAGGAGATTTGCCTCCAAATCAAAGCTCTTGATCTTCCCGCAACTATTAGCGATGTGCTTGCACAAGCCATTGAACCGCCAGAAGAAGCGACAGTTAAAGCTGCTTTGGACAATCTAAAGTCTCTACAAGCCTTGGATGCCTCGGAAGAGATGACTCCCCTTGGCAAGGTTTTGTCCACTTTACCCATCGAGCCTGGTCTTGGGAAAATGGTGCTTTTAGGCGCGATCTTCCAATGTCTCGATCCAATTCTTACCATTGCGGCATCAATGACTCTCAAATCACCCTTCATGGTACCCCCAGGTGCCAGACAGCGAGCAGACGCAATAAGAAATCAATGGTCACAAGGACTTTCCAGTGATCATTTTGCTGTTTTGAATGTATATGAAGCCTGGTATAAGCTTTATGTAACCGGAAATGATTTCCAGTTTTGTAGAAAAAATTTACTCAGTCGAACTGGCATGCAAATGATTGCCAAAACTAAAGGGCAGCTTTTGAACATCTTGGAACGTGGAAGAGTTATCCCTAGATCTTTTAATAATACAAAGGAAATGAATTCCAATGATTTGGCACTTGGCCCATCTGAATACAATAGATATTCAAATTGTACTCCCTTACTTCGTGGTATGATTTGTGCTGGTGTATATCCCAATATTTCTATTCTATCCTCTAAAAGGATGACTACTACTCAACATGAAAAGAGCGCCCTTTTCCACCCTTCATCGGTGAATTTCGCATCAAAAAGCTCTTCAAGACAAAAAACAAAGGCTTCTAATAATGACCAGGGTTTTCTACCTGGTACACTTTTTGCATATACAAGTAAAACGAAGACAATTGATCAACAAGTTTTCATTCGTGACATCACCCGTATTGATCCGTTATCTGCGGTCTTGTTTGGTGGCGAGATAACATCACAGAAAGATAAACGTTTGGTTTTGACTGTCGACGAGTGGCTCAGATTTACTGGAAGTAACAATACACTTAATAATGTTACTACTTTGAAAAATTTACTTGATCATTGCTTAACCGAGGTCTACCAAGGATTTGGGAGATTCAGTAGGCCTTCTAACGTAGATGAAAAAGTGAAAAACCGACTAGTGGAAGGAATCGCCGAAGTTATACACGAATTAGATCAAGATATCAAGGAATTCCGAGGGAAATCCTTTATATTTTATAATGATTAAATTCTTTACACGGTCATGAAACTATCAATTTATTATAATGTTCCCTTTTTTTCGTCATGGGACTTCCACATAATAGAATCTAAAGTATTTACGTTTGTAGGGACAGCTTATATGAATAGATTTTAGATTTTTAACGATTTGGCTTTTACTCTACAAATCATTTTCTACTCGTGTTTAATTTAATTTAATTCAATTCAAAGGCAAATTTTAAATCCCTTTAAAGATCGAGATATTCAAACTTATGGCATATAATCTAAAGAAACTTGGAATCATGCCACGAAGTTGCCTTTTGTGTCACCGAATTCTCCTAACTCCCTATTATCACATCTCAATTTCTAACAAGCCAAGTCACATGCCCGTTAATGCCTTTCTGATTACCATTTTTAACAGTTATTAAAAATCTGAGTCGAGTAGCTATCCTGCTATTCGTGAATTTGGCAAATGGAATTTCAGAATATTCCTTTAACGAATTCCAACCTTGTAGACTTACCGTCACCCACACCTCTTTCAGCAAGCAACAATGCCAATACTGGGACGCCAATCAAACGTTTTAAGCCAATCGAGACTTGTGACCATTGTAAGGAGCGAAAAGTTAAATGCGATAAAGAGCGGCCAGTATGCGGCACTTGTAAGAGAACTAAAAGAGAGTGTACCTATGAGTTCTCTGCTTCTTCAAAGCGTGGGAGGCCCAAAAGTGAACTTGAGATTTTGCAGGAACAGATAGACGATGTTGTTACCATTCAGCACGGTCAACTAAATCAGCTGGAATCATTATTAGAAATGGCTGTAAAGGGGACCAGAGATCTTTCACAGACTTCAACAATAAATTTGTCTGATTTGATACCGAGTAACGATAATTCAGATGGAGAAGGTTTCCTTCAAAGTCAAGTTTTTAATGTAAGTTTAAGTTAGCAGGAGTTTTTTCAGCGTTAACTACGTATTTTAATCAATTTTGTGATTACCAGGGCTGGGTTGGGATGCATCCAAACGACGTAATGCCTGCCCCAAGTTTGAATCAAAACATATCTGAGGAGACTCTACAAGTTTCAGCTCAATTAGCTGCAACATTGCCTAAAAACAGCAAAGCGCCAGTGGTGCGAGATGATTTAATTATTTGTTTTTTTTTTTGCCAAGAACCTTTAAAATGCTATATTTTTAATCTTTACCTCTACAGGTTCACAGCAGTAACATAAATGATCTCAATCAATATCAAGGAATCAATCTGGCTGCATCAGATCCAATTGATCAGCTTACAAATGAATTCGATAGCCTAAATCCATTCGAATCTACTCAATATATCGGAGAAGGATCACTATTAATGCTAAGTGATGTTGGTGAAGAAACGATACTTCCTCAAAAGCCTACTGATCTGTCTCAAGTTGAACCAGAACTTAAAATCATACCAGAACCAGTCGCAGCAAAATATATGATAGACTTATATTATCAGGTATTTGAATTGGACCGGATTGAAATTAACTCGATAAACATATAGATTGATTTTTAGTCTTTCTTCATAACATCAGCGAGTTTATCGACATTATCCACATCTAAGAAGAAAATTTGTTGACGATTGCCTTGCAAATCTTTCAAAGCCACAACATTTCCTTTTGCTTAATAGTGTCTTTTTTGCTGCTTCACCATTTCATAAGGATGAGAAAATGCGTGACGGAAAAACTTATCACAAGGTATTTAAGTAAAGATGAATATTCAATTTGTAATTTTTTAAGATTACAATTCGTTTATGATTCTCTCAAATTAAATAATAAAAATTAGAGAGCAGTAGGTAATGGAAAATTCATTAATATACTGTTTATAAGCTTTGCTTTGTTATTCTTTGCTTTGAATTTACATTTATTACAATGCTGATATGCCTCAATTCCAATAAGCCTTATTACAGAATCATTGCTTGCAAACTCCTCACGTTTTAACAGTGATAAGTCTTTTTATACTTGGTTTACATACCCGGACGGTAAGTTGGTTAATTTTAAAACTATAAGAGCAAATTTCATTTAATTTTATTAAAAGAAATTGTTTTTTATTAGATGGGCTCAGCGTGGATCTTTCATGGAATGGGATCAAAAATGACTTTTGAATTGGGATTACATCGAAAAATTAAGAGATTTCAAATGAATGAAGAAATCAAAGAAATGAGGGATATGGCATTTTGGGGTTGCTTTGTGGCCGAAACGTGAGCATAAATTTAGATGGATTTACTTCACTGGTTAAGAATTAGTCGGAAAAAAAATGCACCGAAAAATGCTTTTATTTATTTTTTATAGATGGGTTTCAGCATGTTATGGCCGTCCAAGCGCGATTGATGAAGCGAGTTGTGATGTAGACCTTCTTCCTATACCATCAGATCCTGAGCCAGATGAAGAGACAAGACTTCATATTGCATGGATTCTTCAAATAAATTTAATGCGCATTTTCGCTCAAGTAAGTTATATTAAGCTCAATCGGAATAAAAATCATTATTAATTCAAAAAAATTTATTCTCAGGTGCGTAAATATTTGTATGGACGGTCAAAAATAGAAGGTACTCGGCGAGAAGAGAATCAATTTCGATTCTTGGATGCAGCTCTTGGTCGCTGGTTTTATACTTTACCACAATGGTTAAAATTCGAAGAGATGGCAAAAGATGAACAGGGTAGTTTGCTAGGATCTATCGGGGGTAAATATCGGTCTATCAATTTTTTTCCATTATTTAAATCTAATATCTTCTTGACCCTATACTTGATATTTCTGCAGGAGAGATGCACACACTATTTTGGACTGTGCTTATTCTTCTTCATAGCCTTAATCTCACAATGTTCACCTCAAGTCCATCCAAACTCACAATACACACTAGCCAAGATTCCACCCGTTTATCTTCTCAAACTATTTGCATTCATGCTGCTACTATCCTTCTGCATTGGCTTGATGTCCTAATGAATTCAGTACCAGATTTTTTTGAACAATCATGTACCGCTTTATTTTCTATAGCCCCTGCCATTCGTGTTTTATCTTGGACTGCACAAAGAGGTGATCAAAAAGCTGAAAGTATGGTAGAACGACTAAAAGAAATTAAGAATGAAGTGAAAGAAATTGCTCGAAGAAGATTTGCAACAGGTAGATTGGATGGCGAGGAAAAACTTAAAGGATGGTTGGGAAAATTTAAGAAAGAGGAAGAAGCCAAAAGCAGCAAAGCCCAAGATGGAAATAAGATGCTCAATCCGGATCAATACAAAAATGATCGTTCACAGAATTCCCACAAAACTCGAAATCCAACCCGTCGGCGAAATAACAAATCAACTAATTGGAATGATGACACCGACAATTTTAAATTTACTTTTGCACCAACTAATTTCAATAGTTTTCAAGAATCCTCTCAACAAAATTTACACCCATATAATTATTCCGATACACCCCAACATCAAGAGTTTCATATATCTGGGGAATCCACAAATTACAATTCAAATTATTCAGAATTACAGTTCTCTAATCTATCTGCACCGAATCCTTCATCTGCCTCAACATCCCCCAATCCATCTACCATATCTTCTCAAATGGGGCAACCGTCTTTTCATTCACCTATCTTCAGTGGAATCAATTATATTTCCCCTCAACAACAACAACAACAACAACAACAACTTCAGAATCCGACAAATATTTGGAACTCACCACCTGATAATAAACCTATTGTAAGAATTCAAGACCAGTATGGCGAAGAATATGAGGCGAAAATTTTGATGGATAATGGTAGCAATCTTGTTGGCTATAGTAATGAAGAATATGTGCCTACATTTTGAAGGTTAAGGCACAAACGAATGCCTCTTCTCATTATGGTCTCAAGCCTATCACACATTGTGCATTAAATTTTACAACATTCGTTATTTAACTTTTGTATTATATTTATGAGTGTAATTATTATTTGGTCGAATCAATTTGGTGGCTCAATGAAAAGTAATGATCATCAAATTTTCATAAACCACGTGTCTAGTTTCTAGATATTTCGCATAAGTGAAGTATGAATCATTCGTATTCCTTGATTATTTTAATCATTAGGAAATGACTAAACTTCTTAATATTGGTTCAACGCGAGACTACGTCCTCGCATCGAGCCTTTTACATCAAGTTTGCACTCTCTTTTATGCTTTCAAAAATTTCATAGTTCAGAAATTTGAAGAAAAGGGCCTTTGGTACTCCCCGAGTCAAAAGTTCCCCACAAAACGTTTTCAGAATGAATCGCCCATACCTAGATGCTGATCAAGTTATAGATTTCAAACGCTATTACGCTTATGGATTTGTGATAAACCTCATACCGCTTTACATATTTTACCCTGTACGTACCGGTAAGACACTTCAACAGGCCAACATTGGTACAGGCTTCTCGACCTCACTTTTTTCTGTGATCGCTGAAAGAACGCGAACTGAAGGGGTGCGTGGTTTGTACAAAGGTCTCGGTGTATACGCGTTTGGTAGCATAAGTGGACGTCTAGTTCACTTTGCTACCTATGATGCCCTACGAGAACGTGTATATAAGGGACGTGGGAGTAGTCTTGGTCTTGGCTGGCTAGAAGGACGAGATCCGGCAATCATTAATGGATTCTTGGGCACTTTGGCTTCCGTTACCACCTCGTCTTTCATGGTGCCTTTTGATATGATTTCTCATCAACTACAAGTTTCAAAAAAGGATCCTTCAGTCAATAATATACAACATCCAGAATCTCTTAACATAAATAATAAAAACCAACCTATAAACGAAAATAGTACCTTTCCCAAGCGCAATATTCACACTATTAATCACATAAAACAATTCACTTTTGGTATATTATCCACAGCACATGAAAAAGCCACCAAAACTCCAACGAAATCTTCAATTTTCCCTTCTATTAAGTTACGTGACAATTTTATTACACGTCTAAAACCTCATGATGTGCCATGGTATCGTTTCTTATATCGTGGCTGGTCAGCAGGGATTTTGAGTACAATTTCTTTTTTTCCCGTATATTTTTATACCTATACTTTCACTCTGCAGCATCTGGAGCGCAATCAACATTTCTTTACTTTTCTACCCTCTCAGCACTTTTTCCTTTCTGTCAGTGCGGGAATGGTAGCTGGCCTATCGGCGACTTTTGCATCTGCACCATTTGATGTTGTAAAAACTCGTATCCAAATCGCCCGAGAAGCTGGACATAATAATATGCGATGGTTGGCAATGGCAGGATCGATATTACGTACTCAGGGACTCAGGGGTATGTTTGTGGGAATGTCTGCCAGATTGTCTATTATAGTACCCTTAGGCAGTCTCAACTTTTGGGTATTTGAAAAGGTTCGGGAATGGAGTGCTGTACGAATTGAATTACCACCTTCTAGTGATCATTAAGTTTCAACCTTATTAATAATATCATTAAAGTCAATGATAAGGGCTTTGGACCATAATGCAAAATAATATATTTTTATCCACCGACATCTGACTCTTTTAAATCATTGAGCCCTCGATTGAACATTATTGAAACAAGTGAATGGAGGTCAAAAAATCACTTTCCATGGATTTTATTAAGGGAAAACAAAACCTCAGTTAAATCAACTTGATCAGGAATTTTGATTGGAAACATAAGCAGGATGATTTTACGAAGGCCAAGACAAATGTTCCTTTTATGAAGTCATCTTCATTAAAGAGGTAACAAGCTCTTTAGATTATTTATCATATAATCCTTTTTTACTTCATGCCTCCTAACAATACCCTTGGATGTTTTTAATAGTTAACTGTAGATGAGTTTCAAAATAATCCAATCCAATATTCTTAATTCCTAAGATTTTGAGCCTTTATTAGTAAATCAAAGGGCAAAGAGTAACCTTTGGTGGATGCTTCCTTTTCCTAAAGTTAATCCTTGAGCCCAGGTCTACAACCTCAACCAAGAATTCTTCTATCTGGGCTTTATATACATCATCAGCCAATGAGTTTAGTGTCACAGGTGAAGGAAAACGAGAAATTTCAGAATTTAGAGAGAAAATCCTATCGCGATCAGATGAAAGTGCAAACGGCAATGATAAGGGCCGATCTTGGAGAGATGATTGTTTTTTCCCTTCCATAACCCTCTCAATGTCTTTATCAACGAATATCATGATTCCAGATTTTCCATTTTCTTGGGACTCTGTAACTGTCAAATTCTTGGTAGATTTCGCAATATCTGTCTGTAAGTTAATTAAGCCAACAGGAAATGCGCCAAGTGGTCTAGAATTTTCAAGTATCTCCAACTTCAACGTAAAGTGTGGATCTTCCGGATCAATATCCAAAGAATTCAACCATTGATGAATATTTTCGATTGTTATGCCACGAGGAAATATGATTTTTAGCTCGAATTCCGATATTTTAATCTCGAGTTGAGTTATATTTTCCAATATTTTATCCAAAATAGATATTACTGCCATTGAATGGGCATATTGTCTATTTGCTCTCTCCTTCAGGTAGTGAATTAGTGAAGGACTCTGTTGTTTGTTTTGAGGTCTATGACCTACCAAATGAGGATTTGTTGGCGTACATAATGGAGTGACAGCCGTTTGTCGTTCAACATCCCTATAGTGAGAACTTGTATTGGGTTCTGTGATAGGGAATAGATCAAAAACTAGCACGTAAACCTGAAGATTTTCATCAGAAATGTTTTCATTCAAGATTTCTACTCCACCAGTGGCCTTAGGCAGACAGCCATTAACTGAAAATTTTGGCGACTTGTCACCCCCAACCCCCCTTGGAATTTTCAAGGACAAACTTTGAATTTGATTTGAATAGGAATTATGCGAATTTTTTTCATGATCTGGTAGAATATTTTGTGGTGAGAAAAAATTATGATTATGTGAAATAGTTGTAAAAGGCCTACAAACAAGTTGTGCTAGCACACTTCCATTTGAAGTGGCTTGTTTTAAAGCTGATTGCGGGACAGAGCAAAACGTTCTCGGGGACCCAAAAAATACTTTTTTGGCATTAGCAAAATTGGACCCGAAACCTGGCCTAATTGAAAAACTCCGGTTAGGATTGCAAAACCTGAGGGCATTTAATGGCACAGGAGCTGATATAGGAGAGATGACTTTGACTATCGGAAAGTTTTTGAAGAAGAATTTTCTAAGGCAGGCTTCTTGAACTTTGAAAGCTGAGGAGAGAAAATTTCTGTCGAATTGAGAGAATTGAAGTTGTTTGAAGCCAAGAGGTTTGGCCCCAACGCAGTCAATGTGAGAAGTCGGCTTGAGTTCTTTAGATCCAAAAAATTCCAAATGGGTTCGCAAGGGTGAAACCCAAGTCTTTAATTTTGAGAACATGACTTTTAGCAAGCAGGTTCCGTGGAACTTGGATATTTCGGATTTGATTTTTAAAGAAGCCCAGTTCCACATGACCACCATCGTACAAGTTAGCAATTAGTATCAAGGAGTTTTATTAAAATTAATTTTAATAAGTTATTTTCTAAATAGATTAAATTATTTGATACTTTTAAAAAATATTATTTTGAACAATAGTTCTTATATTCTATGAAATAATTTTTAATAACCAATCTGTTTATAATATATAACTTAAAAAATATTACAAATAATCTAATTAATTATATGTTGTAATATTAAAGATTAACAAAAACCAAACATAAATAAATACACTATTTTCAAAACAAAAATATTTTTAATTTATATAACAATTATTTTCTAAATAAAACATTTAAAATACTTTTTATATTTTTCATAATATTGGGAAAACAATTACCAAGAAAAAAAGAACTAATAATAAAATAAATAAATATATGTTTAAATATATAATAATAGTAATATTATTATTAAAAAGTTCTGTTTTTTTTATATAAAAAACAGTTAAAACTTTATAATTTGACTTGGTAAAATTATAAAAAACATAAAATTTTTAAAAATACAACTTCAAAAATACAAATAAAAATCTTTAAATATTATATAATTAACTATTTTCAGAGTTTTAATTGTTAAAAAAACCAAAATTTTTATATAAATTCTCTTTTATTATTATATTTTCTATATAATTCTGTTTAAAAAAAATTATTAATAGTTTATATTTAGAAAAAAACTAGAAAATTATTAACATAAATATATTTAATTATTTTGTTAACTTATTTATTTATTTTTTAAAATTAAAAAAAAATTTAATATTTATAAACAAATTATTATTAAAAACAGCATTAAAAAAACAAAATAACTAATAAAATCTGTTTTTTAATATATATATTAATTAACTATTATTTTGTAAATTTAATTATTATTTTTAATCTAATTAAAATTTTTTTAACAAAATTATATTTTATTATAATATTACTATATAATACTAAAAAACCAAAAAATTATATAATTATATTTATTAACAGAATTTTAAAAATATTAACAAAAATTTTTTTGACAATTAATTTTTAATTTGTATATATATTTACATGTTTTAAATTAGTTTTAATATAATATTATACTATATAACTAATTTTTTAACTGTATTTAAACTTAATTTAAACATAAATATTTTTTTTTATTAAAGTTTAATAAATATAATTTAACCACTACTTAATACTTTGGAAAAAACTAGTTCCAAACTAAGTATAGTTCATGTACTTTTTATATATAATTAGCTATTTGAGCCAGTTTAGACTACACTATACTATTATTTTACAAGAAAACTTGTTTAAAATAGATATCTTTTAAACAATATTAAACAAAATAAGATTACTAAAAACCAATTTAACAAGCTATTTGACTGTTTTTATGAAACAAGACTTAACTTTAAGAAATTCAAATTCCCAAAGTGTTAGTAATTCACTGAACATCTTATTACTTATTCTAATCAAAACTCCAAAATCATTAGACATATTAATACTTTCTAAGCCATACTCTGTTTTTAATATTACTATCTTTTTTTTTTAACTTACCAACAGATTTGTTAAAAACACCCAAATGCATTAATTTTGTTTTCAAGCTTGCTGCTTAACACAAGATTACTCTTAACAAATTGTTTAAAAGTAGTTACTAATATGCCAATAGGCTTAATAATAGATTTAACCAAAGCTGACAACTTGGCCAAGTTAAATTTTAAAAACACTAGCTAAGACAAAATCAAAAAAATATCTTTAATCTTAAAAGAAAAAGCAAAAGTTACCAACAAAAAAAAGTTAAAAAAGCCCAAAAAAGCAAACACCTTAGCATAAAACTTTATATCCACAAAATATAAAGCAAATACTTTAAAAGAAAAAGGCAGAAAAACTTTATAGTCTACAATTAGATGGCTTATTTTTTAACACCTAAAACAGCATTGACAATTAAAAGTTTTTTATTAGATATGATACTTTTTTAGTGTACTAGTTTTAATAATAGTAGTGTTCAAATTAATTTGAGATCCAAATATAACCAAAGCAAACCAAAAATAACAACCAGAATCAGAAAAACAAGGAATAAAACATGTCTAATTACCAACTTAAAAAATTATATTATTAATTTCAAATACAGTACAACCAGAAAAAAGATTGACCAATTTGGTTTTAAATCTATTATAAAATAAAATAGTCTCATTTTAAATTACCAAGAGAAAAATTTTAATACTATTCTTACTTATTAAAATTAATCAATAATTTAAAGCAGACACAACAGAATCTAGTTCAATAAAGTAAACAATTACATATTGCCAAATGCCAACAGGTTTTAGCATAACATAAGCAACTTTATTAAACATACTAAAAGCTGTTTTAATATTAATAACAAATATATTCAAAGATATATTATACAATATAACAGCAGTAAAAAGAGAATTAGTCTCAGAAACTACCAAAAACTTGGCAATTTTAAGAGTAGTTAAGTGAATAAAGCTTGTAAGCTTAATCAGAAAAACAGCTTCCAAAGACTTTTGAAAAGCAAACTCCATACAAAAAAGCTTTATATTATCTTTTGATACTGGTTTTGCATCCAAGAAACTATGTACAGACTGAAAAATAGTCTTAATATAAGCCAATTTGATTTTAAAAGTAACACCAGACACTAGAGTAAAGGCCATTTATTCAGCAAATTTTTGACAATTAACAATAGTTTTCTAAATACCACCAGTGACAATACCAAAAACCAGAGAAAAAATTAAATTAGTTTTCATCTGATTAGTTCAGTTCTTAAAAACAAGTAATCTAACAAAAAACTGTTGTTTTGCTTTTAAACTATAATAATCTGCTAGAAAAGACCACATTTGGCAATACAATTAGTGATTAATCTTGGCCCATCTTAGATAACATGTCAAATAATACAACAGAGATTTTATCAAAAACCACAAAAAAATTCGATGTAACAATAACAAAGATGAACAACTGTCTCCACTTTTCTGAACTTTTGGTTTTTTTGACCATTTTTTTTAAAGAAAAGATGCTAATAGCACCTGATGTAGAAACTATAGAAAAAAAACTAGATTGTTAACTAATTTGTTATTAAAAACTTTTGGGCTCTTTAAAAAAATAGAAACAATATTAAAACTAATTCAAGTGTGTTTTTTTGAAGAGATTTTGACTGGTAAAAAACCAGCCAAAGATAAAAAAGATGCTTTAAAGGCCATTAAAAACAGTTTTTTATTATAAATATTTAAAAAAAAAGCTTTTAAAATGTTTTGTCTAGTAGTTTTTACAACAAAAAAAGCTTTTTTGGTTGAAATTTTATTAAATATCTTAAGAAAAATATCAAGTAAAGCTTTTTTACTCTTTGCTTTAATCATAGTTATAAAACTATAAATATATATTGAATAATTTTTTAAAATTTTGAAAAAGTAAAAATTTCTTTTTTTAAAGTTTTTTTTTTTATTACTAATAAATTAATATTTAAAACAAAAGATTTTACAAACTTAAATTCAATGACTATAGACTGTAATTTAGTTATATGTTAATATGTGTGTATAAAAAATAGGACAAAATGCTAAAAAAAAAGTTAAAACTCAAGGCCAATCTATCTAAGAATTTTTTCAACAAAGCTATTTCTTATTCCAAGTTGTATAATTTTAAAATATTTAATTAGATGCAAACCAAAAATTTACTGGCTAATTTAATAACCTATGTTAATTTAAAAAACATTCTTGGCAATTTATTTAAACATAAGACTATAAATCTATGAATTATCAATTAAATGTTTTGGCAATCTCTTAGTTTTTCAATCACACTATCAATTACTCTTATAAATTGTTTTTTGGCAGACATAACAAACACTCTGATATTATGTGATTTGTCTTTAAGTAATAACATACTTAATGTCTTTTAGGCCAGTAATGATATTAATGTTGTAGATGTTTTAGGACTAAAACAATATATAAAAATAGTAAGTTTGCTTAAGAGATTTGGTATTGTTTTTATGAATTAGCTTTTAGACTATTACAGTATATGTTTTACATAGAATACATTTTGCAAATAGAAAAAACTAGATCTTAAAGATCTGATTTCTAAGTGGTTCAATTTGTTAGCCAAATTTATTAAGAATGATAATCTGAATGGCAATTATACTTTGACATATTGTCCTATTTTCAATAGCTGCTTATATAATGTTGGCTTTGTTAAGAAGTGTTTTATAAAAAAAAGGTTAATAAAATAGTTATTTATATGGATAAATTAGTCAAGAATTTAAGATCTATAAATACTTATGATAGTACTGCTGTTTATTTTTCAGATATTAATGTGAGTATAGAAATTAAAGTATATGGCTTACTTTTTTCAACTCTTATAGAATTGCAGATTATTACTTTAGTATTAAACTGTATTTCTATATTCAATTTAGTAGTATTGTTTATAGACAATTAAGCATTATTAGATATGTGTATTCTGACTACAAAAAATATTAAACCAGACTTTTGCAATAAATATTGAATAAAAAAATAGTATATTTATCAAATTATTGTGTCTAAAAATCTGTTAATTAATTAGAACAAAATTAAAAGTTATTCTGATGTTGTTAACAATGAGTATGCAGATTTTTTTGTTGATATCACCACCATATATAATTTTATATTGCCTATTAAGGTATTACACTGTTTTTTTGTCATAAAAAGCAAATTTGTTTTCAAAAATACCTATTACTTTCTTAGAAATTTGTTTGAGGCCATTAGTTTTATTGGTTAGAAATTCAAGTATGTAAATAGCATTGTAAATAAATCTCTTTGTAACTTTTTTAATATGCATTAAACTTTTAGTGTATGACATTTTAATAGTCAAATCCAATCTGGTTTTACAAGTTTCGCTTTTGTAATATTGTGTTTTTATTTTATGAAAGTCTTATATTATTGACTATCTATAGCCAAAAGAAAAAGATCATACAATCTGAGTTATCCTAGTGTGTTATATATTTGGTGTGGGCTAATAGAAAACTCAAATTATACTTTTTTATGTATATATAATGATTATACCAGGAAATATTTGATTTCAGATATTATTAAAAAATGGACTGGTCTACTGAATACTTATACTGCTAATTATATAATAATTTATTCTTTTTATGAAGTTGAATTTTCTAATTATTTGTACATATTGTTAACTAAAAATTTTGTGATAAAAGATTGAATAACTAATATAACAAATTTGTTAGATAATAAATTAAGTAATAGTTTGTTAGTTATTAACTTAATCCAGCATTTTGCTAAGAGTTACAGATCTGTTATATGGCTTTTAACAGCCAAATTGAGAATACATTATAAAAAAAATGATTTATTGTTATGTAACAAATTTGTAATTTCTGTTATAATTAAATTAGTGTTTATGTGGTTCTGAAAAATAATTTACAATTTTGGCATTAAGTTAAATGTTCATGTCTGCTTTAGTTTATATTCTTATTTAACTAGTATATATTTTAATTTCTTGTACAAATTTTCTGTAGTGGATTATTTAAGTATATAGTACTATCTTAATTAATTTGAATAACTAATTACATGTAGAAAAAGCATAAGTTATATTTAATATAGAATTTTGTTTAATTATATGGTTTTAGATAGTGGTTGGACTGTATTTGTTAAAATTTAATAAAAAAAAAACTCAATTTTTTTTTGTGCAAAAAATAAAAAAATAAAAACATTATTATTATTGTTTTTAATATTATAAAAATCAGACTGTTTAATTGGCTTTTTAATAGAAAAAACTTGATTTAAGTATTTTGTAAAATCATATTGTATAAAGTATTAAAAATATTTTTATATTTATTTAAAATAAAATTGGTTTTTTTATCATAAATTTTTTTTATGTTTTTAATATTTAACTTTTTATTAATATTATTATAAAAACTTTTTATTTTACTGTTTTAAGATACAAACTTTTTAAAAGTATATCAAATTTATTTTTTTTATATCTAAATTACCAATAAATATTTTTAATACAAACATATTAATATTAAACTTTTTGGCTTTTTTGTTTAATATAATTTATTATGTTTTTTTTAATATTAGAACAAATTTTTCTTTTATTTTTTTTGGTTATGTTTATAACAAATATACTTGTCATGTTTTTAAACAAAAATATATTGAAAATTTTAGCTTAAAAAAAAACTAAATATGAAAAAATGTAATAAAATATTTTTTTGGCTTCTTTTTGCTCTTTTTATGGTCTGAAAATTAATAAAAAAAATTTTTTTTAACAATCTTTATTATAACAAATTTAATTATTAAATTTTTTTATTAAAATAAGTTAATTATAAATATATTAAAATTTAAGATAATTTAAATTAAAATTAAAATATTATTAAATCGGTTAAAAATCTAAATTTAATAATAATTACAAAATTTGTATTGTATTATTTAAATATTATTGTTAAAATGAATTTACAATTAATTTTAAATTTTATAATATTGTGATTTTAGAAATTGGTTTGTTTACAATTGTCACAAATTTTTACAATTGTTTTAATTGCTATAGGTTATTTTTAATTTTAATTGATTTTCTTTAAAATATAAACACAAAAATTTATCATACTTTTATTGTACAAAATTTAAAAATGACAGAAAATTTTGTTTTTATTCAAACTACATAAATTAACACAATTTTAATGTTAATCAATACTTTGTTACTACATGATAATATAAAATATATATTATTAAATTTACTGCTGTAAATTATATCAAGCGTTTCTAAAGACGACGACAATGGCGACTTCCCAATTAAATTTAACAATTTTACCAATCTGCATTAATCCGAAAATCATGCATTTACGAGTAAATCCAAAGGTTGTACTGATGATCACGTGCATTAATAAATATGCAAACCGAAGATTATAATATAATCTTAATAAGTCTAAGTGACTATGTTTCATTATGTTGTATTTTATGATTGATTGATATCATCAGGCTGAGTTATTTTCTACAATTTCTTAATTTAGTAGAGCAACCAATCCAAAAAAATAGTTAAAACGTTAAATATTATTTATGCCTTAAACCACCTCTCAAGGCATGAATGCCGATGGTTATCTATATATATATAATTGGCGAATATTAGAACTTAGTCAAAAATTGACATCCCTTTCATTAAATCAGCTTACCGACACTGTTAACGGGATTGCAATGGCATTTCCCATTTTCATGAAACTTTTTACGATCATCTGGACAATGTTCGAGTAGATTATGCTTATATGCTATATCATTAAAGAAATGTATCTCCGATTTCTGCAGGAAAAGAGCAAGCGCGATCGAATGCACTGGTGCATCTCCCCATCTTCAAGAAATTTTAGGATTTAAAGAGCAAAAGTTTACTATGAATAAAAGCACCTTTAATGGATGTTAAGTTTAATACCTTTCATAAAAATAGCCTCCTTTCTTGTCAAGATATTCAAAGAATTTGATATATCTCTCGCTCCTCCAAAAATTCAAATTTCCAATTTCAAAATTGCTCCAAAAATGACACCTTAGATATCAAAAGTTTGTTGAGACATCAATACAAATTAGGAAAACTTAAAACAATAAATCTTACAGGTTGTAATCGCCATTATTGTCAATTATGAAATTAGCAACATTTTTGGGAGTCAAGTATTGTGGATACTCTTGCATGAAGCCTCTGACGGACTGCCACAAAGTAGGTATTGTATTATTGAATTCATAAAAGGTTATAGTAAATCCATATGCCAAATTGTTATTTTCCATAAATAAGAAAGGATCATAATCAATATCGCAGGCGAATTCTACGGACGGTTCCAACCGCCAATACCAGTCGTATGGGTCGAGAAGTGGATGTCGGAAGAAGAATCCTGAATTGAAACGGCACATGTGTCGATATGTCAACGAATCACCGTAAATTACGCCTGACTTTTCCATTCTATTTTGACATTCTTCAGCTTTTGTCTGGTTTATCCAAGAAGGGTAACTCCACATTTCTTTGGGGATTAACCCTAACCAAGTAAGATTTCAGAGGAATTAGTTCAATAAATAAAGTAATGGGCCGCTTCTCCTGCTACTAATTGTGAAACCTACCATAATAAGTTTCGGACTTTGTGCTATTAGATATTAATTCTTTAAATTCCTCGGTGAAATCTTTATCATTGAGAAACACATATGGATAATGAAACTTTTTATTCCATCTATCTTCCAATTGTCGCATTGTAGCCCTTAATTCATACACCTCAATGTTCCTGACTAGAACTACTATCGCGGCATTTACACGTGTACTGTTATTACTCTCCCGCAAAAGCAGAGACTGGTCGGCCATCGGGTCTATGTACTCTGTTTCGAAAAAGACATCCCGCGAAGATTTAAATAGTGAGAAGTTCAAGAAATTTACTAGTCCGAAAAGTGTTAAGCATGACACAAGGCAGATTAGGAATAGAGTCCGGAAAAAAGGTAATTTCAATCTTGATTTTCTTAGTTTTTGAATGCCAAAAGCTTTAATAGTGGACATAATCTTTTTAAAAGAGACAGACGGAAATGCAAGAATTTATAATTATATGGCATTTATCTAAACTTGTATTTTTTTATACAAGTCTGAGTGATATTTACAATAACCACTATTTTTCCGTTATACTTTTACATCTAACGCGTCCAATTTTAAATAGCATGTGATCCAGCCATTGTATTATCTATTTATTTATTTATTTATTTATTTATTTTTTATTGGATTAACTAAGTGTAGATGTAGCTCAATATTAGATTCTATAAATAAACCTTTTGCATCCATTTTACCAATTATGTAATTTAGATTTAAACTATTTTTTACAACCATATTCTTGTCATCTTTTTATAATTTCTTATATTTTGGTTTTGAAGTTTTTACCAAAACCACAAACAAGTCAGCAAAAATTCTTATTCAATGAAAAAGTAAAATACTTGTTTATTTTATTACTTAAAAATAAGTTATTAAATCTTTTTGTTTGGAGATAATATAATAAAAATAATAATTTTTAACATTAAATCTATTGTATTGAATTGTGTTTTTAAATTAAATTAAAGTTTAATTAAATATTTATGTTTTCAAATTATGTTTTTATAAATAAAATTTACTATTAATTTTGTATTTGCTTTTTGAATTGTTTTGGGTTTTGGTTATTTTATAAAATAATTAATTATTATTACAATATAGTAATTTTTTTTGATTATAATAATAAAGATTTAATTAAATTAACTTTTTTATTTTATTAAATAGTTGTTTAATTTTAATTAATATTAAGAATTTTGTTGACTTTGTTTTTTTTTTAAATAATTATTACAAATTTTAATATATTATTTAATGTTTTTTTGTATTTAAGATTAAAAATAAAATTATAAAACTTTTTAAATAATATTATTTTATTTAAAATAATTTAATAAAAAATTTAAATACATTGTTACAAATAAACTTAGTAGATAGTATTGTAATATTTAGTGCTTGTAATTTAGAAATAAAAACTAATTATAAAGCAAAAATTAAAAATTAAAAATTTTGTAATTATATCTGGTTTTTTATAAAGTTGATTAATTAATCTTTGAAAATTTCTGTTGTATAAAGTTTTATTATGAAGTTTTTTAGTTATAAAACACAAAGATATTATTTTTTTTATGTATTATTGTAGTTTTATCTTATACTAATTAATTATAATTGTTAAAATTTAGTAATATCCTTTTATTTTTTTAATAAACTAACAAAATAATATTAATATTTAATATTAAAAAGAAGCTTTTTTTTTACCAAGCTATTATAAAATTTAATTTCAAAACAATTAATTTTTAATATTATTGTAATTAAACTTGTTTTATTTTTTGCTTATTTAATTTTGATTATTATTTCTAATTTGCTTTAGTTATATTTAATTTATAGAGTAATTTTAATGCTGCTATTATTTGAACTAATACTTTAAAAAAATTTTATATTTAATAAAAATTTTTTAAATTTTAATGATGTTTTAAATATTAAGACTTAAATCATTTAGCTGCTAATTATAAAATGTTTTTACCTCTTTTTTCTAAAACTCTTAAGGCTTTTGTGCCTTATTTTATTAGTATCAAGTCTTATATTAAGATTGTTGTTCTTATACCTCTTTTAGTTTTTAGTTCTTTAGTTGGTTTTGCTTTTTTTGCTAATATAATAGTTAATATTTTTGTGGTTTTTTTTTAGTTAGCTTTTTTAAAGTTTAATTTGACCAAGTTTTTTGCTTTGCTTAAGTTTATTATTAAGCCAATTGGTTTTTTAGTTATTATATTTAAACAATTTATCAATGGTAATTTAGTTTTAAGTAGTGTATTTAGTCTTAAAATCAATAAGATTTTAATACATATAGGTATTTTTAATAAAGCAATTGATAAGTTAAAGCAGAAGTTAATTGCTTTAAAAATCAAATATAATTATAAAGATATTGATATGTTTGGTTTTTATGTAAATTTTTTTGTAATTAATAATAATATGTTTTCTAACTTAATATTACTATGGAAACATAAATTTATTAGTATTAAGACTAATATTTTAAAAACAGTTAAATAGTTAATTAGATTGATTAGTAATAGTACTATATTGTTTGAGATTGTTTAAAAAATATTTTTTTTAAGTAAGTTTTTTTTTAAAATATCAATATAGTATAGTTTGAATTAATTTGAATAGTTGGTTATATATAAAAGTATATAAACTATATTTAGCCTTAAAACACTTAATTTGTTTCTAATTTCTAAATAATAGTTAAATCATACTTGTTAAATACATAATAAAAAATAAATAATTTTAAAAAACAATAACAAAATAATAATATTAATAACTAATATATATAATTAACTATGATAAAGTTTTAATATAATAATATTTTTTTTTAAAATTAAGTTCTAATAAAATAAAACTATTTTAATAAAATATATAATAATTATAACAATATTAATTTTGATTTAAAAAACTAAATTTTTTTATAAGTATTTTGGCTTTTTTTTACAATTATTAAAATTTTAAAATTTTTAAATATATAATATTTAAAATTTTTACATAAATTTTTGAAGTTGTTTTTTAAAAGCTTTATATTTTTTATAATTTTATTAACATTTAAATTGTTTTTTATATAACAAATTTTTATTAATAAATAAAAATTTTTATTATTTTTTAAATATGTTAAAAAAAAGCATTTTAATAATTATATATTTGAATATATATTTTTCTATTTTATTGCTAATTTTTTGTCTTTTTATAATAGTTTTTTGTAAATTAATAAAATTTGTAATATATTTTAAGTTTTTTTACTAATAATTAAAAAACTTTTTTATTTAAGAATAATTTTTAAAAGCATTTATATTTATATATTTTTTTATATATAAAATTAATAAATAAAATAACTATTTAATTAAATATTGTTTTGGCTTTTATTTATTTTATTAAGTAATTTATTATTGTTATTATATATTGGTTTTTATTAAAAATATTAATTAAAAAATCAATAATATTGATTTTAATTCTATTAAAAATTTAATTAACAAAATTAAATAACTTTTTAGATAGTTAAAAAATTTTTAAAATTAGTTCTAATAAATTAAATGTTTTTTTAAATGTTTTTTTTGTTGTTAATTATATTTTAATAGATATTGTCTTTTATTTAAAAATTTAATAAATATTAAATTATTTTTTAAGTTTAATTTAAAATATTTTAATAAATAATAATTTAATTAATTGTATTAATATATTTTTTATTAAATAATTAATTATATTATAATCAAATTTTTTAGTAATAATCTAATTTTTTAGCTTAATAAATAATTTTATTTCTATAAATAATAATATTTCTTTTAATTTTAAAAACTTTTTCTTTTATTGATCCTCTGGTCACAGTGAAAGCACAAAGTAGCCAAAGAAATACAATTTCTTTTTTCTTTTCCCTTTTGCCTTTGTAGTTATTTTTTTTAACACATCTTTATTTGTTGTTATGGATCCAATAAGCTCTTTTGCTGGTGTTTCTGGTTCTGTTTTGGCTGAGTTGGAGATCTGGTCTAACATTAAGAAAAAAGCACATGTTGAGAGTATCTACTCTTATGGCCCTTCATACAAAAAACCTAAAAATTCTAGAGTTATTGGTGGTATTGTGGCTTCATCAGCTGGTTTTATTTCTGTTAATGTTTTTTATGCTGGTGATAAGGAACAAAAGTGTCTTGGAGTAGTGAAGTGGAAAGCAAAAATGCTAGTGTTAATAGTGTATTTGACATAGAGAACATGAATAATATGGTGGCTGAAAAAACAAGTTATGTGAATTTTAACAATTCTAAAGCTGACAAAATGATAGATAACATAACTCTTAGGAGAACATAGACAAGGATGTATGTTTTGGATCAACTACCAAAGAAACCATTATTTAGCAATTTGAATAGTAATAAAGCTGAGTTGGTGCTTTCAGTGCCTAGATTTGTTGGTTCAAAAAACCTTCTATTTGTCATGTTGTAGAGCAAACCAGTTAGAGATTTTAGTTTTACAAAATCTTTCATGTTGGATGTTGAGCTGTCAACTGTTCTCGGCAAATCATTTGTTGATAAATTAATGACACTGAAGAGAATTTTTTATTGTGTAAATGGTTTTAGGGGGGCATTTACTCCCTCAAAACTTCTTGGGTTGATTAAAGTCTCTTTTACTTTGGAATTTAGTTTAATTAAGACCAGAAATTTGGCTATCAATGCAAAGATTTTGGTCAATAATGTGATTAGAAAACCAAACAACTGTTCAGATCAGGATGTAATAGTCAAGGAGATCTTAGTAGATCTTCTCAAATCAGCAGTTGAGTCAGTTTTTTCTAAGTTTGATAAGATTATATTAATTAAGATGCAATTGATTGGTTTATGGCAAAAGACTTTGGTAGAGTTTGAATTATCAGAGGTGGTTAGTTTAGTTGTATCCAAATGATCTGTTTTCATGGGAAAAAATTCTGTGTGTGTGGCTTTGGCAATTGAAGATAAACAATCATGGATTTCAAGAAATCAACATTGGACATTATTGTACATATTACCAGTTGGAACTACTGCTTATGATCTTTCTGATTTGCTGAATTCTTATGATGGGAAAACTTGCTTTATTGGTTGCAATTTAAGTTCATATGTGTATAACAAATGTGCAGTGATTTGTTTTGAGAATAAGGCATTCAAATTGGCTGCTATTGATTCTGTTCTTGTTTTCAAAAGTGTAAATTTACATTAGGCTGGGCTTTTTTTGGCTTGTTGTGCTCTATATAAACAGTTTGGTCATATCTCTGATGTTTGCTCAGTAGGTGAAAAGTTTGGTGTTCACAATAAGTGTGTGGTAATTTCTTAAGATCAGATCCAGCTGGCCAATATATATAAGAAGAAACAGGCACCAATTGCCCATCCAGTTTTTTTTGGTGGCAAAACATGGGTCCAGATTGCTGGTGGCTTTCTATTTTGTATGACTGCTTCAGTTGCTTTTGGTGCTGGCATATTTTCTGGTGCAAATTTTCTTCTAAAGAGACTATTTCCACTTGACTTCTCTGGTTTAAATGATCATTTGGTGTCTTTGGAGTGCTTCTTAAAGCTTTTGTCTGACCAAGTTTCTGGTATTTTGAGAAAATTGAGTTTTATTGATTTGGTGCCTTTGGCACTATCCCTCTGTGTTTCTCCTTCAGCCACTTCCACAGCTATTGTGTTGAATTTGGACTTGAATATGGCTTTAGATAAAGTATTGCTGTTATTTATTTCATCTTTTTCTTCAGTGGTCAAAGATATAATTGTTGAGCTCAGTTCAAGTAGTTCTAAGGTTTTAACTGCCAAAATGGGTGGTTTGGAATCCAAAATGATGGCTTTGGAGATGTCAATTGGTTCAGTTCTAAATAGATTAGAACATTTGTGCTCTGGTTCAGATTTGTCAGTTTTTTCTTTGTCCCTATAAGTAATTTGGTATGGAAGTTTGCTACATGTAATGTTCAAAGTATCAATGTTCCTGTAAAACAAACAGATGTTGTTCATTGGCATAAGAGTTCTGATAACATGGTGTTATAGATAACTATTTCTGGTGTTGGATTAAATAACAAACCCATAACTTGGTGCTCAAATCTAGTTGTAGTTAATAGTGATCTGAAGGTTTGTGTCTAAAAAGTCTGTATCTGAAGGGTTTGGTTGAGTTCTTTGTATAATGAACAGAAATTCAATGTAATAGTTTTATCTGTAGCTTCCTAAAACTGCGGTTTTGTTAATTTTTTTCTTAGCTTGATGGCTGGTATTTCTCTTAGTAAGCTATCTTCAATCGAGTGTTTTACCCTTATTTCTGGATCTTTTACCAGTCACGTTTATCCTGACGTCAGTACCCCATGCGTTAATTCTCAATAGAGTTAGTAAATAACAATAAAATTAAAGCAAGAAATAAAGAAAAGAAAAGAAAATAAAGAAAGAAAAGAAATAAGCCAAGGCGATTTGCAAGTTAGTATTCTATTAATAGCCATGATCAAGAGCTATTGTTCTAGTGTGGTTAAGTATCAATTATTATTAACATAAAGTGTTAATAGTGGCAGTGGGTTTGAGATAACAAACAGTTATTTATTTGTGGTTTGAAAAGTTGTCTAGATGAAATCTAAACTGAGAGGTCTCTCTTTTTAGCTTCTAATCTTACTGCTATATATACATAATTGAGATTCTTCAATTCCTCAATTTTTCACAACAGGAATTCTGGGATTTCTGGAATTCTGCAATTTTTTTGAGAGGAATTCTGCAATTCTTTGTGAGAATTCTGTAATTTCTGGAATCTTGCAATTCCTAAAAGGAATCCTGAAATTCCACATTTTACTACATCTATTTCTGATTGGTTAATAACTATGCTAATATATATTCCCTATATTTCTATAAGTAATATTATTCCCTTCTTTTAATATTGAGCTCTATTGAAATCTAACTCTGTTAATTCCCCTTCTTGAAGTATTTCTTGAATTTCATTTTCGAGAATTACTTGCATTATTTGAGTCTGTAATTTTTCAAATTGAGCATTGGTGATCTTTCCTAATTGATTACTGGTAACTGTATCCATTGCTTTGTTGAGTAAAATTTCTGGTTGATCCTGAAATGTTGTGTGTATTCGGTATATGGCTTGGATCTGTATAGATAAGTTGTTTTTTTCCACAAAATGTTCTAATTGTTGTAGTATTCTTGTGTTGAATAATTGCTTTGTTTTATCTGTATATAGATTCTGGATATTTACATGTTGTCCCAAGTAAAAATAACAATAGTTTCTTGGAAATTGTTGTATCCACTAATTCCAAGTTTCTTTAGTCAACTCTTGGTATAGTGACTCTTTTGTCAACTCTTTTATTGCTAATTTTACTTTCACAATGATTTTGTCAATGGTATTTTCTGTTTTCTTCTGTGTTCTATGTGGTGATGTTTTTCTAGTGTTTTGATATTGGATGGTTTGTTGATTAATTGTAATTTCCATCTCTTGGTGTTGAATCAATTGAAAAAGTTGTTGTGCTAGTGAGTAGATGTTGTCTGTAATTTTCATTTTTCTGATATTTCTTATCACATCTACCATGTCTTTATATATTCTTTTGATGAATTAATTTAATGTGTTGTTGTCAATGATGATGATTGGTTCCAGATCTCATGGAATCTCCTCTGGTTGGACTAGTATCTTCTGTACTTCTAATTGTGGAATATTACTGATAGATGATAGTATGATGTTGTGATATGGTTTCAGTCGATCTCTATGTGCTGCTTTGGTTAAGATTTTGTTATCCAGTCTTAATTTGTAAGTTCTATTCCTTAGAATTTCTTCTATGTGAAATGGTCTATCCCATTTGAAGTTGAATTTTCCACTCCATTGTTTTTCTGCTTTGGTACAATGTAAGAATATTTTGTCTCCAATCTTGAATTCAACTGGTTTGTCTGGTAGTTGATTATTATGTTTTTCTTTCTGTTTTTCTTGTGACTTTTGTATGTTATCAGCTGCTTTTCTTCATTTGTTTTCCAATGTTTCCATTAAGTTATATGTTCTTCTTAACAATGTTTCTTGGAAATTCTCTTCTGTTATTGGTTTAGTTGAATATGTGTTAACCTTTATCTCAACTGGTAATATTGCTGTTCTACCATATATCAATTCAAATGGTGTTGCTTGTGTGGTGTTTTGCTTTATTGTCCAATGTTACAGTTTAAGAATTTAGCAAAAGAATTATAAAAATAATACAAACTATTCAATCATAATATAGTGCAGTAATAATCTTAGAAAGGTAATGATTAACATAGTAGCAAACACCATCTCATAATAGTGGCAAGCACCAGTTCACAATAGCAGCCAACACCAACTGGTGATAGCAGCAAACACCAGGTTGAAATATCAAAAAAAAAGTATTACAATGTGTTTTCTCATAGAACTACAAACATGTATATATACAATAGCTTTAATATTGGGAAAAGACAATCAAGTAATAAAAATCATAACTTATCAAGCAATAGATCTAATTTTATCCAACAAACTCCACTTTAAATCATACTTTCAAATTAAATATCCCAA
>JAAOMT010000664.1:776122-809819 GCA_016748015.1 Geosiphon pyriformis
AAAGAAGCTATTCAGAAACAACTCCACAATGAATTCAAGACAACAGCTGGATCAACAAACAGTCACTACAGGCTTAGAGCTGCTCTTAGACTTTATGACCTATTTCACACCTGTGAAAACATACTACAAAACCCAATTTTTCAACCTTTGAAGATTCAATACATTGGAAAGCTCACAGAACTGAAATTTCAACAATTTTCAGACCAAATTTCTTCAATAATTTTGGATTATTATCTGGAAATAACAGACAGTACTTGAACTTCGACGGAGCTCAGTCTTGAGGAGGAGGTTATGTTACCAGACGAAATTAGAGATATCATTTAGCATGAAACTATCCTATAATTCCTATCATTAATTAGCATATATTATCGTTTCAAATTATCACTTATGACATTAGCAAAAATGTCCGAAATTATCATTTAATTAATAACCCAAATTGTACACAACACAAATATAACCTAATTGCGATGATCAATCATGCAATACCCCGAACTATGTAACATTCAGAAGTTCGCCAAAATTTGTAGAAATTCGCCGAAATAATTGATAGTTCACCAAAATATCTAATAGTTCGCCGAAATGTATCTTTAGTTCAGCGAAATTGTAGAAAATAGCAAAGTTCAAGTTCATAGAATAGTGTTACAACAAGTTGTATAAAAGAAGAGCTTCTCTCTTCGAGAAAATGTATCTTATCTTAGATTTATCTCTTAAAACTGTTCCTATACACACAAAAAGAAATAAATATCAAATAATTCGAAAAACCAAATTCTTTAATTATTGTACTTGGAAAATCCCCAAAATCCAACTAACATTTTGAAATTGATTAGCTACCAATTTCAGTAAACTGTTAGTGACTCCAGGCCTGAATAGAAAACGTTTCCCTCAACAAAATTTTATTTCTTTTACATTTCTTTTATTTTCTTTTATTTTTCTTATCACAATCATTAGGGTAGCCTACAGACGAGATTCCTGTAGAAGAGTTGACTTTCACAGCAAAGTAACTACACATTTTTAGTGAGCTTCCAGATGAGCAATACCTGGGAAAGAGTTGACGTTTACTACAACATAACTACATCAAGCAACTGGCACAGAATTGGCCATTCCACTCATAAGCCCAGCAAGTTCAAATTATAGGAGATAATTTGAAGATAAATTCAGTTACTGGAGGTTCAACCACATCCAGAAAACGTGAATTCACAGCAAATAAGTATCGACAACATTACAGAAAAGAGACCAAAAACCTCCAGTAACATTTGGTGCTCTCCCACGGAAATAACACAGCAAAAACAAATTCAAAGTGGCGACCACACCAGACGCAACTACTTTAGAATATTACCAATCAATTTACACCCACTGCAAGCAAAGATTCAACATTCCAGACGGAATTGAAGTTGTCAAGAAATCAGTATACCAATACATTGAAAATCGCATCAACAATTATCTTTTTGGAAATTACAATATCTCCAAAGTTAAAAGCAATCTTTACAATAATTTAGCACACTATTCACAATTGGGAACTGAAGACCTTAATAGTGAAACACTTGCCACTTACTTTCACGAACTTAATTATAACATTATCAAATACTGTGAAGAAACATATCCAGTGCAATCTCAATACACCATTGATTTTGAATTGGAAACAGAAACAAGCAACAAAGACAAAAACAAATTAAAGCAATATTCAAGAACCACCCCAAATACTCCAACACTACTGAAAACAACTGCTAAACATTTACAAACACCTGAACAAAGAACCAGTTCAAAACTTCCACTTACTATCACATCTTTTCCAGCTTCGTTTGCACAAGCACAAACACCTAATTCACCCTTGAATTGATTTGCAAGACCAGAAGATTTTACATCACTCAGAAGTCCCACCAGACAACAAAAACCCCTTCAAACTAGTTCCAATCTCCTTGATTTTCTAGCTGAAAATCAAAGTGAACACTCTAAGACAGCAGCAAACGAAGAAAACAACTCTGAAATAACCAAAGAAGAATCAATAAACAGTGAAAACGAAGAAAACAAAATGACAACATACATCACAAAAATCTCTGAATTCAATGGAGAAGATATTGAGACCAGTCCCCAAGAATGGCTTGACCAAGTTACTAAAGCTGGAGATGCAAATGGATGGAACGCTGCCAGAATGTTAAGAACAATTCCCTATTTTCTCAAAGAAACAGCAGGAGAATGGGTTAAAAACCTTGCCGCCCCATTCAATGATTAGAATGCTTTCAAAGCAGCCTTCCTTGAACAGTTCACTGACAATAATACCTCTATCACTCTTCGCAATCGTTTTCGAAATATCAAACAAGAACCCTCTGAATCCGTTATAACTTATATTGGGAAATTCAACAAACTTCTCAAACGAATTCGCCAACTCGAGACAAATGATTATTATTCTGATGCTCAAATCTTGGATCAATTTATTGCTGGTCTAAAAGATAAACTAATTAAAAAGGTTCGCCCACATGTGCCAGAAGATTTAAACTCTGCCATCCAGCATGCGAAAAGATACGAAATGGCCATAGAAGAAGCCAATCATACAAAACTTGTAAATTTGGTAATTAGAGAAACCAGCTCAGCAGCTGAGGAAAAAATTGACCAACTCACAAAGAAGGTCAAAAACTATTTTACCAACCAACAACAACAACAACCCCAAAGATATCAACCACCCCAAAGATGAAATCAAAATAACTTTGCACCACTTTCCAATAACCAGCCCTAGAATTGCCATTACTGTGGAATCTCTGGCCACTGAAAAAGAGATTGCAGAAAGCTGCAATGAGACCAACAAAATAGGGGTAATCAACATTACTCTTCACCACAGCAATCTTATTATCAATTACCACCACCAGCTTACTATCCACCAAGACCCCAATACCAAAATAACTATTATCAGCCCATCCCACAACCAATCCAACAGCAATACCAACAACCACCCACACAACATTATCAAGTATCTGCTCGAAGACTGATTACACAAAATCAATTCACACCACAAAACCGATACCAAGTAAACAACAGTAGAATCAGTTTGAACAACCAATTGGTTCCCTGAAATACCACTCAACCAAGATCCAACCATTACCACACTCAACCCAGTTATTTAACAATGCCGGAAGAACAGGATTTTCACCATACTGCACCCTCGGAAGGTAGAGCTGCAGCACAACAACAACAAAACCCTTCTTATAACCACACCACTATTCCACCAGCCCAAATTGCTGAAAATACCAATCTCTCTGATATCTTTCCTTTTGAATTTGAAGTAAATGAATCACCATTCTTGCTTAGCAATGCAGTGGCTAATGAGCAAAAAGCCATCACTGCAATGTACGCAGAAGCTGAAGTAGAAGGAAAGCCAATTCACTTGATCCTAGACAGTGGATCTGCCGGAAGCATTATTACTTACCAGTTAATACAACAGTTGAAAAGAAATGTCGACCGACCAGCTCAAACAGTAATTGTCACTGCTGATGGCATGAAAAAGACACCAGTAGGAGAAATTGACAATTTTCCATTCACTCTTGATGGAATTACCATTCCAGTCAAAGTTCTTGTAATGGATGCACCCCAGTACCAAGCTCTCGTCAGAAATGATTGGCTTCAAAAAGCCAATGCTAATCTGAATTGGGAAACACAAGAGTTAACAATCTTCTACCAAGGACAACACGCCTGAGTACCTGCCATTTGTGGTACATTCAACAAATGCTCTGAAAAAGCCCCAGCTTTTGAATTTGAACCAGAAGAAAAAAAACCAATAATCGAAACATTCATGGCTCTTGGATCAATGTCCAACTGAGCCGATGAAACAGAACAAGAACATTTTACCCCACACACTAAACCCGAAACCTCTGGATGGAATATACCTTACTCAAAACCTGAACCAAGAAAACAATGCCCCTATATTTCCCTTAAATGTAAGGACTGTCACAAGAAACTATCATCAATGGAAGCCTGTATTTCACCTGAAGAAGAATATGAGAATCATACTTGTTATTACTGCAAGGCTTGCCACAGAGAGTGATGGGGCCATCTAATAAAAAGGAGCAGAAAATGGGACAACACCTCTTGTTTGACTTGTGAAGATATGCTACCAGAAGAATGCAATTAGATTGATGTAGTAATGAGAGGAGGTGTCTGCGATCAGACCTGCCAATATGCCTTATCAATTTCAGAAAAAGTAAAAAGAGGAACACCCTTTAATGCAGCATACAACAGTGCTTTCAACAAACTTTATCACTACCCTCATGATGCCGAGATGATTTTCGACTTAGCAATGGCATTAATTAATGGAGCTACCAAGGAAGACGTTCGTCAAATGAAGGAAGCAGAATACATTGAATACACTATGGAATTAGCTGAATTTGATTATGAAGATGAAGTAGAAGTCTACCACCAAATTGCAAGTCACACCTACCCGACCCAAGAAGCTCAAATTCAATGATTAGAGCAAATGAACATTAGGTTATGTGAAGAATGCATTATGCCTTGCGATGAACAATAGTGTTCTGAATGCTATGCTCTTAGTATCCCCTTGCCCAGTGAAAATAATGAAAATGAAATTGAATTCGGAGAACCTGAAGAAACGGAAGAAATTGAAACAACACCCATCTACCTTATTGAAAATCAGCCTGCCTTACAACTTAAATACTTCAACAACAACGGACAAGAAATAAAATCCGAAAAAGCACATGAAATTGATGCTGGATATGATCTAAGATATCCAGGCAAGGATACTCTTGTTCTCAAACCCAAATCTCTCACAAAAATCAACCTCAAGATTGCACTCAAAATTCTACCAGGAGCAATGGTTCAAATTGCCTCCCGGTCCTCTCTGGCAAGCAAAGGAATCAATGTCAGAAGAGAAATAATTGATGCTGGATATACTGGAGACATAACAGTGATGTTTCAAAATGAGACTGACAAACCATTCAAGATTGAACATGCTGAAAAAATTGCCCAAGCTATTTACCTACCCTTAATCAATATTGCGGGTTTGCAACTAGTCAATCAAAGAAAACAATTAGGAAAAAGCGATAGAGGAACCCAAGGTTTTGGTTCAACTGGACGATTCACAGTTCCAGTTAATATAGCCCTTAACACACAGAACGAATCCCACCAGATTCTCAGACTTCCACAACCGATTACCATCTCACCCTTTGGAGAACATCCAGAAATTTACACTTGTACAAAGCCAACAACCACACAACAAATTTTTGAGTCCAATGAACAAGTCTGCTTGGAACATAATATTTTGATCCCAAACATTTATATCCCAGAAGAAACAAAGAAAGTCCGAGTTACTTTTTACAACCCCAATAATTACCCCATAATTTTATTAAATAATTTAGAAATTGAAGTTATTCACAGTAATATATTTCAACAAGAATTACCCCAAACAGTCCCCGATTTCTCTGAAATTATTGGACATTCACTACTGAAAATCAACCCAAACTCTAGCTCTGAAAACTACCATGTTGTCATAGAAAAACTATCTCGAATCAACATGGGACAACTTGAACTACAACAACAAACCCAGCTTAAAGAACTAATTGCAGAATTTGCTAATATCTTCGCTGAAAACAACAATGACTTAGGAAGAACTGACTTGGTTCAACACCAAATCTATACAGGAGATGCCAAACCCAGGTGACAACAAGCCTACCAAGTTGCTCCAGAAAGTCACCAATTTATCCAAGAAGAAGTACAACGGATGCTTAACAATGGGCTTATTCAACCATCAATGAGCCCATGGGCCTCACCTGTGGTTCTAGTTAAAAAAAAAAATGGAAAGATACAATTTTGTGTTGATTACCGACAACTCAACAGTGTCACCATTGGGGATGCCTATCCTCTTCCACGAATTGATGACATGTTGGATGCCCTTGGAAAGTCCAAATACTTTTCAACATTAGATTTAGAGAGTGGATACTGACAAGTTGCTATAGATCCCAAAAACCGCCCCAAAACAGCATTTACCACTCAAGAAGGAAATTATGAGTTCAATGTAATGTCTTTTGGATTATGCAATGTACCAGCAACATTCTAAAGACTCATGGATGTTGTTTACAAAGGCCTCCTTTGGAAATCAGTAGTAGTTTATCTTAATGACACTGATGTTTATTCACCATCTTTTGAACTACATTTAATTCACCTGCAAGAAGTTTTTCAATGATTACGGAAAGCAGAAACTAAACATTGAAAAATGCTACTTCGGAAAGACAAGTTTAGCTTTTCTTGGTCACATTGTTAGCAAAGATGGAATTAAACCAGACCCCGGAAAAATCAGTACTGTCAAAAACTTCAAAACTCCACGAAATACCACAGAATTAAGAGGATTTATTGGATTAGCATCTTATTACCGAAAATTCATCAAAGAATTCTCAGAAATTGCAAAACCCCTCAACCAGCTTACTACAAAAAATGTCAAATACAAATGGACAAAAGAACACCAAAATGCCTTCGAGATACTCAAAGAAAAACTCACAACAGCCCCAATCCTTGCCTACCCAGATTTCAGCAACCGATTCCGGTTAGCAACTGATGCTTCTTATACTGCCTTTGGTGCCATCCTATCACAGTTAGATGACAATGGAAATGAGCAAGTAATTGCTTATGCTAGTAGAACATTAAAGCCAGCCGAAAAAAACTACCCCGCAACAGAATTAGAAACTGCAGCAGTAATCTGGGCCCTACATCACTTCAACCTTTACCTCAAATCCAAAAAATTCGATATTATCACTGATAATATTGGACTTAAATGGCTTCAAAACAAAAACACCCAGCTGAACGCAAAACAAACCCGATGGACAAGATTTTTAGTTAATTACCAATACATTATACACCACAAATCAGGAAAACTCCACACCAATGTTGATTGTCTCTCAAGGATGAGGCAAGATTAGAAACAAAACTAACACCCAATTGAATTAACAGCATCAAAACAACAAACAATGAACCCCGAAAACTACAACAATCTCAAACAATATTTGGAGACATTAACAATCCCAACAGATTGGTCCCCAGACGAAAAACATCAGTTACAACAACAAGCCAAACAATATTTTCTACATAACAACATTATCTATCATCAAAATTTCAAAAACCCAACCAAACCACTCAGATTAATACAAGAACCAAAAAAAGAAACCATTTTATACAACATGCACTCGGATCCTTCATCAGCACACTTCGGAAAAGATAGCACCACCCAAAGAACACTAGAATACTACTTTTGGCCTTGAATGAGAAAAGACATTCATGAATATGTCGAATCTTGTGATAGTTGTCAAAGAAAAGGAGAAACTCACCCTACAGAACCTTTAAATCCAATCAAAGTTGGACAGTCTTTTGACAGAGTTGGTATTGATTTAGTCAGACCACTATCTATCACCACTCAAGGAAACCGTTATATTGCAATAGCTGTAGACTATCTTACTAAATGGCCTGAAGCCAGAGCCATTCAATGAGCAGATGCAAAATCAGTAGCAAATTTCATCTATGAAGACATCATTTGTAGACATAGATGTCCAATTGAACTTTTATCTGATCAGAGAACACACTTTGTGAACAACCTAATACAAGAAATTTGTGAACAATTTAATGTCAAAAGACCTCTGTTTTCACCCTACCATCCACAAACAAACGGACTTGTGAAACGTTTTAACAGAACATTGTGTGAGTCATTAGCCAAAGTCTCAACCGATTTTGAGCAAGAATGAGATCTCTTTATTCCATCAGTGTTACTAGCATATAGGACATTAAAACAAGATATCATGAAACACACACCATTTGATTTAACTTATGGAAGAACGGCAACGTTACCAATCAGTTTTACAGTGGAAACATACCCAGCACAACCGATTAATGAAAACAATTTCCAAGAAACGCTTCAGCGAAGAGCCTACACTCTGTTTAGCATATTGGAAGGAAAATGACAAATAGCAGCCACCCATATTGAACACTCCCAAGCTCAACAAAAAGAACGGCATGATAACAAATTGCTTTCAGTTACCAATAAATTCAAAATTGGAAACAAAGTTCTCTTACACAGAACTAAAGCTGAAAAACAATGGAGTGGAAAATTTGAAAATAAATGGAATGGACCATTCTTTATCCATGAAGTCCTAGACAATGGATCATACAAGCTAAGACTTGATGACAAAATCCTAGCAAAAGTTGCACATGGAGATCATTTGAAACACTATCATTCCAGAAACAATTCTGAACCATTAATTCCACAAATTGGTACACATTCCCCTTTGGTCAGTCCCGAAAATATTCCCCGAAACTTAGAACCAATAGTTGTCATTGAACAACCTTCCAACCTGAACACTTAATTTAATTTTTACTAGTTATTCTCTTATAATTTAGAAACAATCTTACAAAAACAAAAACAAAAATAACATAAAAACCCATACACCAAAAATAATTTTTTTATATATTTTTCAATTGTTATAATGACTATTCCTCAAAACATTCAACAATTATCCCAAAAACTAATGTTAGCTTTAAAAACAATACCCGAATTATCCATTACTGTTACTGGAAACCACATAAATTATACCCAAACAGCAGTAGTTACAAATTCAGCCCCAAATTCACGAAAATATCACCCATATAAAAAGAACACAAGAAGTTATACTGAAATTCACCTGCCAGAACTTTTAAAGCTTGCTTTAAGAGAAAACCTAATGCTCACTCCGATTAGTATTCCACCAAATGCTACAATTCAACAAAAACTTCAACTGTGTCTCAATGAAGAAAACACTGAATATCTTCCAATCTATAGATATTTTCACATTGGAAAAACACTCTACGGATGGAAACTGGAACTTACAACAGCAAATCTCACAAAAGAAGCTATTCAGAAACAACTCCACAATGAATTCAAGACAACAGCTGGATCAACAAACAGTCACTACAGGCTTAGAGCTGCTCTTAGACTTTATGACCTATTTCACACCTGTGAAAACATACTACAAAACCCAATTTTTCAACCTTTGAAGATTCAATACATTGGAAAGCTCACAGAACTGAAACTGTCTCTTATACACATCTAAAGTAACTACACATTTTTAGTGAGCTTCCAGACGAGCAATACCTGGGAAAGAGTTGACGTTTACTACAATGTAACTACATAAAGCAACTGGCACGGAATTGGCCATTCCACTCATAAGCCCAGCAAGTTCAAATTATAGGAGATAATTTGAAGATAAATTCAGTTACTGGAGGTTCAACCACATCCAAAAAACGTGAATTCACAGCAAATAAGTATCAACAACATTACAGAAAAGAGACCAAAAACCTCCAGTAACAATGTGTACAAGTGACTCAGAAAAGCATAAAAAGCCATCTAGGCAAATAACTGGAACAACCAAAAAGCAATTCAAACATTATCTTTCTTCCTGAAAGGCACAGCCGACTCATGGTATCAAAGCCTAGAAACAAAACCCACGAGCTTTGCCGAATTTAAAAATGCACTTCTGGAGTATTTTAGCAACCCAAATGCTGTCAGATTGAAGTGATTGAACAAGAATACTACACTGATCCTCAGGTTTTAAATCAGTTTATTAGAGGATTAAAAAGCAGCATTTTAGGAAGAGTATGCTCTGCCCACCCTAATTCTTTACCAGAAGCCATTATGCTTGCCAAAGCCCTTGAATTGGCTGAGAAAAAAGCTAATCATAGTCAAATAGTTAACATGGTAATGGAGAAAAATAAGACAGAAACATTAGAAAAAAGAGTAACACAATTAGAGAAAAAACTCTCTAAGAAAATAGAAAGTTACCTCATCCCGGATCTGAGAAAAAATACATACCAATCACCCCAAAGATGCAGCCAGGAAGTCAGTGACAGTTGAAATAATTGCTTATCGCACTAGGAATTCAGAACAGAAACGCATGTTTGCCATTTTTGCAATTGCGTAGGACATTTGATTAGTCAATGTCAAACACAAATGATGCAGAAAGTACACAAAAATAATTATTACTCACCACCCCAAATGCCCAGAAACTAGTACATGCTAATACCACACCAATATCCTACTATGTATCAAAATCAAAGAGCTTACCAGCAACAGCCCATAATACCCAACCCAAATTGGTGTCCCAAGGCCCGAAATCAGCCCATGTGGAACCAGAATGCATTAGTTCAAAGGAATCCAAACTGCACTGGAACCAATCAGCAAACCAATCCAAACTACCAAAATTATCAACAAACTTACCTTAATATACTGGAAAATCTAATCATCGGAAACAATGACAGTAGAAACATAAACAGAACCAAAAATTCCTCTAACAAATTGAGCCAGACAATACCACCAGCAGTTGCCACCGAAGATAGCAGCCTCACAGCTATTTTTCCTTTTAAATTAAAGGAAAACGAGGCTATGTTCAGTGGAGCAGCATTGGACGAAAAATGCCCAATTACTGCTATGTATATGGAAGCCACTGTAAACAATGTCCCAATTAAACTTATCTTAGACAGCAGATCTGCTGGAAGCATCGTAATGCTTCAACTAGTAAACCAACTAGGTTTCAAAGTTAATCGTGTCATGACATCCCAAATCATAACAGCTGATGAAAGTACAAAGCTGTCTCATGGCAAAATCAACTTATTCCCTTTTGAAATTAATGGCATAGTAATACCTACAAAAGTATTAGTAATAGATGCTACACAATATCAAGTGTTAGTAGAGAATGACTGGTTAACAAAAGCCAATGCCACCTTAAACTGGACCACTCAAAAGCTTCTGATCAATTATAATGGCCACCAGACCAGAATTCCAGCCACCTGTGGCCACTTCCAAAAACCCAGCGCCAACCAAAGACCTACCTTCGAATTTGAGAAAAATCCAGCACTACCAGCCATCGAAACCTATCAGCTCTCTTGGGCTGATAACCAAAGAACAGGACTACCAGCCATACCAACGTGGACCAGCAAAGAAAGATCCGAATAAAACCAGGTAAGTTCACAAAGAAACCACCAGCGACACAGACCAAAGTTAGAATGCTTGGTTTGCAAGAAAAAACTCTTGTCTATGACTGCATGCAGCACACTGAACAAAGACCCAAGAAACCCCACCCACTACTATTGTAACTGTTGTAACAAAGAAAAATACAGTTACTCAGAAAGACATGGAAAATGGGATGAAGAACCATGTCTCACTTGTGGAGAACCATTACCAAGAGGGTGCAACTGAAATGACATACTAGGCAGAGGAGGAACATATAACGCAACTTGCCAATACATGATTCTCATCTGTGACTGGATAAGAGAAGGAATGCTGTTCGAAGCAGCATTCAACAGAGCATTAAAAAGACTACAGCACTACCCACACAACGAGAATGAGTTGTATAATACTGCACAAGCCAAAATAAGAGGAGGAACCACCAAAGAAATACGACATTGGAAAGAGTCAGCCAAAGTAGCCAACGAAGTCACCAGCTACAACATGTTTGACCCAGTGGACAAATTCCAGAACTACTACCAACAACTATGCTCCACTCGACAAGAGCAAGAACAATACCTTGCCTAAATTAACACTTACTTATGTGAAAACTGTCTTATTCCATGCCAAAATCAGTGCTGTGAAGAGTGTCAAAATAAAAGAGACTTAGAAAAAAATATGGAAATTGAGAATCAGCAGTTTCAAAATCAATCAATAAATCAACAAAACTCACCTGACAGTCCCGAGTCAAAAAAATTTGTAGCCTATACTGACCTAGAACAGGTGACTGATATCTGATACTTTGACAACAGATACTTAGGAATAATACCCAAAAGAGCCCATTTAACTGATGCCGAATTCAATCTATGTTATCCAGAAGACCAATCCACAACATTACCACCCAGGAGCATCACCAAAATTGACCTAAAAATAGTGGTTGAAATTCTGCCAGGAATAATGGTTCAAATAGCGTTGTGATCAAGTCTTGCAAAAAAAAAATAAGCATTCAAGAAGAAGTAGTTGACTCCAAATACACTGAAAATTTGATGGTTTTGCTACAAAACAATTCAGAAAAGTCTTATACCATTAATTCTAAAGAAAAAATTGCACAAGTAATTTTTCTATCATTGGTAAAAATTGGGAAATTTGTGCCAGTAGAAAATTGTGAGGAATTGTTACAAACAATAAGAGGAACTTTTGGTTTCGGATTGATAGGAAAAAGAATTAAAGCAAATTTTGCTGAAACAATAGAGGAAAAAGGCAAAGTAATTAAAACTGAGTAGTTCATCATGCTCTTATCATATGGAAAATCAGAAATAAGAATAAAAAGAACAATTAAAAAAAAAGACCTAATATTTGAGCCCTACCCAGAAACTTGCCAACAGTTTCTTATAAGACTTACTAACCTTTTTATTCCAGCTAATAAAGCTTAATAGATAAAAATTCCTATTGCAAACACCACAAAAGAACTCATTTACATTCTGGAAGATACCATCATTGGATATCTTGGAATGGAACTAGAAAATGCATCAACACCACAAGAAATTCTAAATTTCTTAAAAATCACTTTAATAAATTGGCAACAACTATTGGAATGTTATCAATTTATGACAGAAGAATTGACCAAATTAAATATTGGAACAATGGATCCTGACTAACAGCGACAATTAAAAGCATTAATTTTAAAATACTCTGATATATTTTCACAAAATAGTGAATTTGGAAGAACCAACTTGGTTCAACACCAAATTCCTACTGGAGACACCAGACCTAAAAAACAATGCACTTATCATGTCCCACCAATGGAGCATAATTTTATCAGAAAAGAAGTCCAAAGCATGTTGGAAAAAGGAATAATACAACCATTAATAAGCCCATGGTTCTCACCAGTTGTTTTAGTAAGGAAAAAGAATGGAAAAATTAGATTTTGTGTCAATTATTGCAAACTAAACAGCAAACCAACCAAAGACTTATACCCAATACTGTTAATTAACAAAATTTTTGACGTTTTTGGAGGAGCAAAATGGTTTTTTACACTGGACTTGACCAGTGGGTACTGGCAAGTGGAAATGGACCCAAAGGACAGACATAAAACAGCATTCACAACACAAAATGGCAATTATGAGTTCAATGTAATGCTATTTGGATTAACAAATGCTCCTGTGACATTCCAAAGACTAATGGACATAATTTATTCTAGAATCCTGTGGCAATCCATTGTTGTCTACTTGGATGATACAAATGTTTTCTCATCAAAATTCACAGATTATCTCCAACATTTACAACAAGTTTTTGAGAGATTAAGACATGCTGGACTTAAACTAAATCTAGAAAAATGTTTTTTTGGGAAAAATGAGCTAGTATTTTTAAGACATATAGTTGGAAAAGATGGAATAAAACCAGATTCATCAAAAATAAACAAAGTGAAAAATTTTCCAGTACCTCAAAATGTTTTAGAAGTTAGAAGCTTTTTAGGACTTGCATTTTACTACCACTGCTTTGTAGAAAACTTTTCAAACATTGCCAAACTCCTTAATTACTTACTATCTAAAAATGTAAAGTTTGGATGAACTGAAGCACAACAAAAAGCTTTCAAGTACTTTAGACAAAAGCTCATTGAATTACCAATAATGATCTATCTGAATTTTAACAAAAAATTCATTTTGGCCACAAATGCCTCTAAAACTGGACTTGGAGCCATTCTGTCACAAAAAGATGATAATGGAAAAGAATGTAATTACTTATGCCAGCAGAAGTCTCAGTATGGCAAAGCAAGACTACGCAGCACATAAACTTGAATGCTTAGCAGTAGTCTGGAGTTGTGTTCACTTTGATACATATTTATGGTACCAACCCTTTAAGATTACTACAGATCATAGAGATCTGGTCTGGTTAAATAACAAGAAAGCATTAAAAGGAAAATACGCCAGATGGTTACAAATGTTAGCACCATACAATTATATTATTAAATACAAAGAAAGTACCAAAAATGCTAATGCTGACTGTTTGTTAAGAATAAGACACACATAAAAATCACCAATTCACCCGCCACAACAACAATGAACAACCACCTTTACAAAAACCTCAGCCAATACTTGGAAACACTACAAATAGATGAAGAAATGCCAGTAAAAGAGCTAATTAAGCTCCAAAAATTAGCAAAACACTATTTCATCCAAAATCACATACTTTATTACTGAAATCAACAAAATCCAGATAATCCATTAAGAGTTATAACTATGGATAAAAAAGAAACTATCTTATTTAACATGCACTCAGATATTCATTCAGGCCACTTTGGAAAAACAGCAACCATCCAATATGCAACTAGCCATTACTATTGGCCAAAAATAAGTTCAGACATAATCCAATACATAAGAAATTGTGACTCATGCCAATGAAGAGGAGAAGCAAAAACAATGGAATTATTAAGACCAATAAAAGTTGAACAGCCATTTGACAGAATTGGAATAGGTAATGGGAAATTGTTATTGTGTGTACCTTTCAATAGTTTGATTGATTTCCCTAATGATTGGTGCAAAAACTGTAGTTTCTTGGTAAGCTAATATGTTGAAATAATTCTGTATAGAAATTTTCCCTTGTGGATTTAATGTTAACTGTTCTTCTTATGCAGTCTGTGATTTTATCATTGATGTAAAAGTTGAAGGCTAATTCTGCTGGGAAATGGTTATTGTTTAATCCTAATTGTTGGCTATACTGTTGAAACAAGAATTTGGTGAATTCTAAGTAGTTTGCTCTTATGATTTCTGATTCTGCCACTTTTGAATAATTGTTGTTGGTGCTGTTCTCTGTAGGATTATATCTTACAGAGAGCACTAAATATTACAGATAATTATTTGAAATCTCAATTCAAATAACAAACCTATAACTTGATGCTCAGAAATTATTCATGATAATAATGATGTTGATGATAATCTGAAGGTTTTGGTAGAGTTTTTTGTATAATAAACAGAGATTCAATAGTTGTTTCAGTAGTCTCCTGGAATCGTAATTCCATCAAATTTCTTTCTTAGCATGGTGGTCAGTAATCTTTTTGGTAAGCTATCTTCAAATCTATGAGTGTTCTACTCTTGTTTTACAGGTCTTTTACCAGTCTCTATAATGTTTGTATCTCAGCACTTAACCTTCAATCAATTAGAAAAACAAAAAATAACAAGAATAAAATAAAATAAAATAAAATAAGCCAAAGTGGTTGCAAGTTAGTATCTCATCAATAGCCATAATCAAAAGCTATTGTTCCAGTATGGTTAAGTATCAATTATTATCAACATAAAGTGTTGATAGTAGAGAGTAGATTGAGATAGTAAATAATTATTTATTGATATTTGTGATGTGGAAAATTGTTTAGATCAAATCTAAACTAAGAGGTTTTTAACTAAGGAATTTTGCTTTTTCTACTTCTAGCACTACTGCTATATATACATAATTGAGATTCCTCAATTCCTTAATTCTTTATACCAGAAATCCTGGAATTCTTGGAATCCTATAATTCCTTTTGAGAGGAATCCTGGAATTTTGGAATCCTGCAATTCCTTGTATGAAAATCCTGAAATTTCTGGAATCTTGCAATTCCTCTTGAGAGGAATCCTGAAATTTTATTTTTACTATGGCTACTTCTGATTGGCTAATTTATATGCTAATATATTCTCTATATTTTATAAGTAACAATATAGTGTTTAGAAAAGCTATTACAAATAAACAGTTTTCTTATTTGGTGTTGGCTGTTCTGCAGCCCATTGTTAGCTATAGAACACAGTTTAGTTTTGTTTTATCTAATGTGTATTACAAATGGGATGTTATGGTTAGAAAAGGCCTCAAGTCTAAAACATATCTGTCTTATAATTTCTCTAATGAGGCTTTGTATCATCCCTCTTTGTATAATTTGAAGACTTTTGAGCAGGTGCAAGCTAAGAGTAAAATGACAGCTGTGGTTTCTTTTTTGAATGCTTTTAGCATTCTTGGTTATTTGTTCCTTCATTGATTTCTAGATTTGCAGGTCTTTGAGTAGGCTCTTTTAAATCCCTTGCAATTTCCTGTTAAGTTGTTTGTTAGCCTGGTAAATAATTTTTTTGTTGGGGTGGTTAGGATTTTCTTAAGTTGTGAGTTGTTTTTGTTAAACAATCTGCCCAGTGCTTTTCATAGTCCTGGTGATTTTTTTATGTCTGTGATTTTGGGTGGGTTTTTATTCCTTAATTTTGTTTATTTTTTGAAGCATTTTGGAATTGTGTTTGGTAACAGGCTTCTTGACAAAAAAGGTTTTGTAATAAACTGGGTGACCTTTTATCATTAAAAAAAACTTGATCCTAAAGGCTTTATGCCTCATTGGTTCAATGTTGCATTAGGATTTTTGCATAGCAGAGAATTATGGTCATCTGTTACAGTTGAAATTAGTGGTTTTTTAGGCTGTATTATTTTAGATTCTAAGCAGTTTGCTGATGTGCATAATGGTTTGCTTGAGGTTTGGTCTGGCTTTTTTGATATTTACACAGATAATTCTTTAAGATTTGCTGGTTTTGCTAATGTTGTTAGTGGAATAGCTACATATTTTTTTGTCTTGGATACTAGTATTGGTGTTAATGTTTATAGTTTTTTGTCTTTTATCATGTCTGAGTTACAGGCTGTAGTTCTTTTATTAGAATGTGTTCTCTTATCCAGTTTGGTGGTCTTATATCTTAACAGCCAGGCTGCTATTGATATATGTGTAACTGAGGCATCACTTGTTGTTCTGGATTTTTGCAATTGTTGCTGGATTGAAAAAAGACATATTTTTAATTTGATCAAAGATAAAGATCTTATTATTAGTTGAGTTAAAGTTAAGGATCACTTCAGAATATCTGGTAATATAAAAACTGATGCATTGGCTGGTGGGGCTGTTGGCTCTTTTTTTTCATTGCTGGCGAGAGTACAGAAACATTTTTTAATGACCAAGAACACTGCAATATTGGGCAATATCTGCCATTTTGTTAGGGATATATTCAGATTTATTTGTCATGCTTATTGGGAAGCAGGCCTAGATTATAATATGATTCCAAATGCTTTATTAAAGAATTTTGATTGGGTCACTTCTGCGAAGATTTGGCATCTTGATTCCCATATGCTTGTTGGTTTTACTAGCCAAAAGTCAGTAGGTCTTTGTACATACTTAATGAAGACTGTATATAAAAGACTGTTGGTGGCTGTTAGAAAAAGTTTATATGATAAAAATTATCCTGGTGTTCTGTATTTGCTGTGTGATAAAATAGAATTGCCAAACCATGTCTTCACTTGTTTTTAGGATGTGTGTGTTTGGAAGAAGATTTTGTTGGAGGGTTTTATATACTAAGATTTTCTGGCTGGTGTTTGTGACCTGTCTTTTTCAACTGTTCTAAGAATTCTTAATCTTTGTTTATTAGATATAGGCCTGTATTTGGTAGTATACAAAAGGTTTGTGTTGATGAAGTGGTGCAAAAAGACTATTAGTATTTTTAAGAATAAAAAAAGAGCTTCCTGTGTGGTTATTGAGTTTGTGAGGTTTCTAGTTGAGTTGCACTAATTAAAAATCTAGCTAGTGAAATCTAAATATAAGGTGAACATGAAAAAAGTCAGTTTAGTTGGTGATGGTGGTTTGGTGTTAGGTTTGTTATGTGGTATATTATCTATATTGTCGGATGATGTGATTAGAATGTTAGGTATTGCTGAATCTTTTGCTATTTAGTTTTGGTCATTGTAGAATTTGTTCTTTCTTTTCTGGTTTGGGTGGTAATATCCAAGTTGTTATAAGTGTGTAGTATAGTCTTGTCTGGTTTGAATAACTAGCCACATGTAGAAAATACATAAGTTACATTTAGTTTGAACCATTTAGTTTGGTTTTATGTACTAGATAGCAGTTGGGTTTCACTCATTAAATGCATAATTTCTTTTTTTTAATCTTTTTATAACAAAATAGCAGCAAAAAAAATTAAAACCATTAATATAAAACTAATATAAAAAAGATTATAATTTAATTATATTTATTAATTGTTTAAATTTTTAACATTTTTTTATTTTGGTAAAATCTGAAAAAATTCAATTTTTTATTATAAAATATATTAATTTTTTAAAAATAAATAAAATATTTATTAATTTAAAAAGCATTATTATAAATTTATAAGTTTTATATTTTATAATGAAAGTTGTTTTTTTTGCTAATAAAATTTATTTTTACTTATTAAAATCTAGTTTTAATTAATAATTACTCTATTATTATAGTAGCCCACATAAATGGCATGGCTTTAGCTGGTGGTGCATTTTCTAAAATCTTTTTTCAATGACCAATCTAGTTTGGAAGATTGCTACATGCAATGTTAAAGGTATGATGAATTTAACTAAGCAGGAGAACATCATTCATTGGCATCTGAAATCTGTTAATCTGGTTTCTATTTTTACTGAGACCAAACTAAAACTTAATACTGGGCCTTGGATTAAGAACAAGTTTGAAAGAGTTCAGATTTTTACTTCTGGCTCAAAAAAAAGCTTTTTTGGTGCAGGTGTGGCTATTTTAATGTGCTGTTTTCTGGCTCAGCATGTTTCAAGGATTGAAAAGGTTTCTAGTTATGCTATTTCTGTTCATTTATTGTTCAAGAAAGTTATTGATTATGTTTTTTTAAGTAAGACTCTATTTTCTGCTATCACTGGGCATAAGATTGGCTTTGTGTTTGAATTTTTTGATACCAATCATAAAATAGTTGGGGTCTTAGTTAGATTGAAAGATTTGGTGGATGCTTGGCTGACTGGTGTTCAAAAACAGACTAATAGAAACCATTGGAAATTCAAATTAAAGGATGTAGATGAGACAAAGTAGGGGCAATTTAAGGAACTTTCTTCTGCTCTTCTGTCTACATCTTTGGATTCTTTTATGGTCACAAGGAATAATGGAAATCTAAATGGAATGTGAGAAGTGTTGGAATATGCCATGTGTAATTTAGCTAATAAGACATTTTCTAAGTATTAGTTCAGTGAATTTGATTGTTCAAAAAACAAGCAATCTTCAAAGTTTTTCAGATTGGAATTGTTGGTTGCTAAGTTGATAAAATGTTTGGGTTTGGGTCTAATGGATGAGTTTGATTGCCTTGTTTAGATTTGGGTGTCTTTTAATAATGCTGAGACTTCTAAAATCATTGTTTTATTTTGGAATAGACTTAAATCTGCTAATTTATGTGGTTACTTGTTAAAGGTCAAAAAAAGTTATCGGAAATCCAAGTTTTATGAAGCTGAGCTCACCAAAAGTAAGTTTATTAAAGATGCTATTAATAAGTAGATGAAGAGCTTCATTTCAGACAAAGGCAGTATAATCAGAAGTGTTTTGGAATGCCTATTTCACAAAGTTGTTCTGAACCATTTAGTAGTTAATAATGAGATAATTTTGGAGCTTGATGAGATTTAGTCTAAGGTAGATGAGATTATAGTGAGTTGAACTTGTAAGTAGCAAGTTCCTTCTTTTGTGCCAGATTTGTGGGCTCGACAGTATGTCTTCTTGGCTTATATGAAAGATGATGCTTTTTCAAGTGTGATAAATGAGATTGGTTTGGATAAGTTCTCATTGGTAGTTGGTAAATTACTGGATGGCAAAGCAGCTGGCCTTTCTGATATAACAAATAAATTGTGGAAATACTGTAATAATAATATGCTGGTTTGTTTTTGGAGTCTGCTCAATTCTTGTTTATTGATTGGTGATGTTCCTAGTCTTTGAAAAAAAACTTGGGTTTCTATAATCTCCAAGCTCTATAATTGGAATGGAATCCTGACTAATACCAGGTCTATTGCTCTTTTAGAAACTATGAGAAAGATTCTTTTCAAGATTCTATCTGATTGGATCTCATTAATTTGCAGCATGTCTGATATTCTCCATGGTAATAATTTCTTTATTTTGAAAAATACCTCAATTCAATCTTCTGTGTTTGCTGTTAGTTTAGTAGTGGAAGATGCCTTGGAAAAGGGTTGAGAAATCTGGCTGGTTTTGTAGAACATACACAAGGCATATAATTCAGTCAAGTAGCATTATCTGAGGTCTAGTTTAAAACACATCAAGATGTGTTGTAAGTTCATAAGATTTTTTGAGAACATTCATAAGAACAGAGTTAATAAAATAATAATAGATTTTGGTCTTTCGGATGGCTATATAGTTGGTAACAAGTTGGATTAGGGTGAAGTATTTTCACCTCTTCTCTGGAGAATTTTTTATGATCCTTTGTTGTGTAAAATTAAAAGGCAAGAACAGCTGTGCAGTTATAAGATCAACTCCAAATTTGTGGTAAAAACTGGCAGAATTAAAAATTATAATAACAGGTCTTTTTTTTTGCAGCTGGTGCCTTTGTTGATGATATGATATAGGTAAGCAATAGTTAAGTTTCAACACAGTATATTTTGAATATTGCTAGTGAGTTTTATGAGCTTAATAATATTTTGATTAACAATAACAAGACAGTTGTAATTCCTATTAACTAGAGAGTTCTAGAAGCTACTTTGTGTATTAGTGATTGACCTATCTATATGGCAAAAAAGGGTGAGACTTATAGATATCTGAGTATCTTTTTGTCCATGAAGGGCTTATTCAATTCAAGTTTTGCTAAGGCTTATGCAGATGTCAAATTTTTTTCAAATATAGTTTTCAGGAAAGCCATATTAGACAAGCAGTTCTTTTATTTGGTTGTGGCAGTCCTTTAGCCTATTGTCAGTTATTATATGCAGTTCAGTTTCATTTTCAGAAGTGTGTGTCGGAAATAGGATGTTTTGTTAAGAAAGAGGCTTAAGTTTAAAACATTATTGCCTAGAGATTTTTCCAATAAAGCCTTGTGTTATTCTTCTTTTTATAATTTAAAATTTTTCAAGCAAGTACAAGCTGAGACTAAGATCATGTTGGTTATTGGGTTCTCTAATGCTTTTGGAATTCTTGGCTGTCTGTTTGTATATCATGCTTTGGACTTACAGATATTAGGATGGGTGTTATCCAATTTTTTGCATTGTCCAGTCAAATTGAAAGTCAATTCATTGAACAATTTTTTGGCAGGAATTGTGAGAATTTTTTTGGATGTGAATGTGTCTTTAGCCAATGACATACCTTGTGTATTTCATGGTTTTTGTTGCTATTCAATGTCTAAGATCTTGGAAACTGCTTTTTATTTTAATGTGATACCTTCTTTAAAGTGTTTTGGCATTGTCTTTGGTAATTGTTTGGTTACAAAACGTGGTATTGTCATGAATTGAAAACTTTTCATTGTTGGAAAGGATTAAGTCCTAAAGATCCAATACCAGTTTGGTTTAGTAAGGCCTTGGTATATATGAATAATTATCTGATAGAACCTGAAGACTGTTTAATTATTTTAGCTGGTTCTAGTTTTTTTTGTTCAAATGAGTTTGTAGAGGTTTGTGAAAGCTTGTATGGGATTTGGACTGGGAAATTAAATGTCTTTACTGATGGCTCTTTGTGTAATCTGAGTATAAAGGAGGTGGTTTGTGGTGCAGTGGCTTATTTTTTTGAGATTGATATGGGTATAGATGTTAGCATACAGAGTGTGTTATCTTCTACATTGGCAGAATTGCAGGCAATTGCCTTAGCTTTGGAGTGTGTTTTCTCATATTGTTTAGTTATCTTACACACAGATAGCCAGGCAGCTTTGGCTGTGTGTCTATCAGAGTGTAAGCTGAGTTGGCCTAATGTTCGGAATCAGTGTTGAGTGGAATAGTGTTATATAGTTAATTTGATCAAATCAAAAGACATTTCAGTGAGATGAGTGAAAGTAAAGAGACATTCAGATGTTATTGGTAATAATCATGCAGATGCTCTGGCTCATGCTGCGTTGCATTTATGTTTGACTCTTCCAGTTGAAATAGATAAAAGGTTTCTTATGGCTGATGGCCTTGCTGTTTCATATAATGCTCACCATTTTATTCACAATATTTACCATACTATGAGTCGGGCTTTATGGAAGACAGGCTTTAGTGTGAGTGTTGTTAACAGTTCAATAATTCAGTCTATTGATTAAGAGTGCACTGTCTCTGTCTGGCATCCAGATTCTCATATATTGACAGGTTTTACTAGTAAAAAGTTGGCTGCTCTGCATACTTATTTGATAAAAGCTGTTTACAAGAAATTGCCAGTGGTTGTTTACAAGAGATTGTACAATCATGAATATCTTAATGTTTTGTGTTTGTTGTGTGATGAAGTAGAGTTTTCTGACCATGTTTTACTTGCTCTGTGAATGTTTTGGTGCATTCTGAGATTATTTCCAGTTATATTGGTTTGTGATCATCTTTGGCAGATAATGACATTTCAGCTTTATCTCTAATATTGCAGACTCTTTTCCAGGTCTTTGACACTGGTGTGTATGCAGTATTATGCAAAGATTTTGTTTTCAGAGATTGAGTCAAGGAGGCCATTTCCATTTTTAATAACAAAAAGAAAGCTGTATTAATAGAGATGAATTTTGTTTGCCATCTGGCTAAGGACCATTAAAGTAGATCATGATTGCTGAGAGCTAAATTTAGGGTGGAAATAGAGGAGCATGGCTTGGTTTGTAATATGAGTGGGGTTTTTGCTCCTTTGCATAGGTTGCTTAGCTAACTGTTTGAGGGTGTAGTTCACTTGTTTGGTGTTGTTGAGTCTTTTGCTATTAGTTTTAATCTGTGGTGTTATTCATAAAAAAGAAAACAGATATAGAAAATAGTAGACCAATAGAAGAGTAGTAGTTAGCATGTGAGCATATTGCTTAGCAATGTAAGCATTGCTCAAAAAATCATAGCATATCATTCAGAAATGTAAGTAATCTTGTAGAACATAAATTATGTATATATAGCAGTAGTATTAAAAAAAAAGACAGACTTCTTAGTTTAGATTTAATCTAAACAATCTTCTACATCAAAAATATCAATAAATAATTATTTAATATCTCCAATCCACTTTCCACTATCAACACTTCATGTTGATAATAATTGATACTTAATCACACTGGAACAATAGCTCTTGATTACAGCTATTGATAGAATACTAATTTGTAATCTCTTTGGCTTAATTTTATTATCTTTTCTTTATTTTTTTTATTTTTTTATTTTATTGTGTTTACTAATTGATTAAGCACTGAATTATTGATGTCAAGGATAGCCTGGTAAAAGACCCCAAAGGAAGAGTATAAGAATTGAGAATTTAAAGATAGCTTACCAGAAGGGCATCTCTGCCAAGATTACTAGCCACCACACTAAGAAAAAAATTTGACAGAATTGCAATTCTAGAAGGCTACTGAGAAAACAACTATTGAATCTCTGTCTATTATACAAAGAATTCTAATTCAAAACCTTCAAATACAATTAACATACTGATACTACCAATATTAGCAAGCTATTGAGCACCAAGTTACAGATTTGTTATTTGATTTAAGACCTCAAATAATCACTTGTAACATTTGGTGCTCTCTGTGAGGTATAATTTTACAGAGAACCAGCACCAACACACAACAATCCAAAAATGGCAAAACCAGAAAGAATAAGGACAAACCATTTAGGATTTGCCAAATCCTTGTTTTAACACTATTGTTAACACTTAGGATTAACTAACAATCACCTATCAGCAGAATCAGCTTTCAATTTCTACATCAATGAGAGAATTTCATATTTGCTAAAAGTATCAATAGAAACTAATTCAGCCAGAGAAAATTTCTACAACAAATTAATCCAAAACACCAGTCTACCAACAAATTATAATTTCACAGCAATCTTCACTGAAATTAATAAAGAAATTGAAATTCACACTCAACAAAGATACCCAATTACCTATGCAAATAAAGGCAAAGGAAAACTCCAAACATTAGCAGTAATATCACAAAGAATACAACCACCTACTTGGAAGAAAACAAGAGTAGAATCACCAACCAATTCATTATACTATTATATACCTGGAAGTGCTATTAACATCTTATCAACAGGCATGTCCACATCCCATACGACATCAACATTTAGATAACTCTCATTTCAAAGTAAACAAAAAAAAGCAGAATTACTAAGAACTTATGGCAATTACTTTGAAGAATTTAAATTGCAATCTCCAACACCATTAGGATTTTTATCACCACCACTTTCACCAGATTTTGGAATTGCAAGTTCTTGGGAGATAATAGAATCAGAAAAAGAAGAAGACGACAATCAAGAATTTAATTACCAAAACTTGATTGTTGAAAATCTGAAAATTAAAACCCCAAATCTCCAAACTTCTCAAAATCAGAACAATTCAAACCCTAACATTAATAATCAACAATACTTATTTCCAGTGATCATCATCAACCCATCACCAGCTGCCATACAACAACAGCCACTGTTACAACCTCAAATTTAGTTACTATTTTAACACTAACAACAACTAAACTTGGATCTAATGACTTATATCCCAATAGCAAAACTCAAAAAATTTATGGAAGAAGAAGACAATGCCCAAATATGGCTCAATGACATTGAAAAAACCATCATGGCCAATGGATGGAATGATGTGAGAGCACTACAAACCATTTCATATTTTCTCCAGAATACCACCAATTCTTGGTATCAAAGCTTGGCTAATAAATCCCAAGATTTCAATACATTTAAGCTTGCATTCCTACAATATTTCAGCAATAATAATAGCATTAACCAATTGGCCAACACTTTTATTACCATTAAGCAAGGAGAAAATAAAGCAGTTACCACTTACTTAAGATGCATCCACAGAAATCTGTGCCAAATTCAGACAATACAGACTGATTATTTTACAGCATCACAAATCCTAAACCAATTCATTAGAAGTCTGTCCAGTAGCATTTTCCAATGTGTATGTCTAATGCATTCAACAGACCTTCAAGCCACAATTACAAATGCCAGAGATTTTGAAACAACTGAACTCAAAGCCAACCATGCCCAAGCCATAAATCTAGTGATGAACAGATCATCTGACTTGAATTCCAAATTAAAGCAATTCAGTAAATCAATTAATCAGAAATTAGAAGGATACTTAGTTAATACCAATAAAGCCATTTATTAATCTCAACAATCAGAAAAACAGAAATTGCTTCCAAATTTAGCTGTGTCCAACATCATTCTTGACCAATCAACAGTGGCAACAGGAAATATGTGTATGCCATTATTGTGATAAACAAGGACATTTGCAATTTGAATGTTGCAAAAAAATAAGTAACCTAAGATCAGTTAATTAGTATCAAAACTCTGATCACCAACTACAAACTTAGAATTATGTTAATAATCAATTACCAAAACAATACTAATCTCAATTACATTACTCTCTAGTGATACAGCTGATTTATCAAACCTTAATGACACAGCAATTATATTCACCTCCAGTATATTACCAACAGCATTTATAATCTATCAACCACTGTAGTCACAAGTAATGTATCAAACACCAGCAATCTCAACTCTAAACTTAGCTCAGATAACATCAGAAAATTCCAGATTCAAAGTTATTCAAAACTGGAGATCAGCAATGGTTGTTTACCAACCAATCTCCAGCTCTTCAAACCAGCCATCAAAATCACACTAGTGGAATTCAGAAACTGAGTATACCCAAAACCCAAGTTTTCAGAACTATTTAAGTCTTTTAGTAACCCCAAAAGACACTTCATTCAACAACATGAAACTCAACCAAAAACAACCACTTATCAGCAACATACCTTTAGCCACTATTACCAATGACAAATTACTTACAGTTATTTTTCCATTCGAATTTGAGGAACTGATATCTATGTTCTTATTCAGTAGAGCCATACTTAAAAAAAAACCAATTACCACCATGTACACTGATGCCAAAGTTGATGGCCATTCTATTAAGCTTATTCTTAATAATGGGTCAGTAGACAGCATTATTATATGACAACTTATGAACCAATTAAGTCATTGGGTTGATCATGCTGCCAGTGCCAAAATCATAACTGCTGATAGAGCAACCAAAACTCTAATTGGTGAAATAGATAACCTCCTATTTAAAATCAATAGTCTCATAATATCAATCAAAGTATTAGTAATAGAAGCAACTTAGTACCAAGCTCTTATTGAGAATGACTGGCTGTACAAAACCAATGCTGTGCTCAATTAGAACACCTAAGAACTGCAGCTCAGCCAGAATGGCCACTACACATGCATGTCAACCATTTATGGTCACTTCAAGACCACTATCAATGACAAGCCACTTATTGAACTAGAAGAAGAAGAAAAAAAATTTATCTGAGAAGTATACCAAGTTTCCTGGGTCGACACCAAACACAATGAACTACCACCAGTACTTTCCTGGAATAACAAAGAAAAAAGAAAAAAAGAAGACACACCAGAAGAAAATGCTACTACAGAAAAAATAACTAGTGGCTGGGAAAAGAAATACTCATGTAAGCCCATAAAAGAGCTGTCATATATACTCCTTAAATACAAAGACTGTAAAAAGAAACTTTCTTTTATGAAAGCTTGAATAGCCTTTAACAAAAACTACTGAACCAAAACTCACTATTACTGCAAGCCATGTCATAGAGAATGTTATAGTTACCCAAAAAAACAGAGAAAGTGGAACAATAAATCATGTTTTGCTTGTAGTAAATAGTTACTCAATAAAGGAATGTGGAATGACATTTCTGGTTGAAGAGGAACGTGTGACACTTTGTGCCAGTACACAATCCTTATAAGTAACTGGGTCAATTGTAGCACTCCCATTATTGCAGTCTAGCACTAAGCAATAACTTACTTGGATGGCTATCCACATGATGAAAACAAAATTTGGAGAATAGTGAATGCCAAAGTCAAAGAAGTTACACTCAGCAAAATCCTAAAAATTAAGAATAATCCTCCAGAACCAGTTGACATTGTTCTCATTTCAAACTCAAATGCTTTTTTCGATATAGAGACAGGCCCAGAGGAGTTTTATGAGCACTACCAAAATTTGGCAGCAACAAAAGAAGAGCAAAAACAGCATTTGGAAGAAATAAATATCTGATTATGTAATTACTGTTTGATTCTATGTGACTTTTAGTACTGTAATAAGTGTGACCTTATTTACAATCCACCACCATGCATAATCTACACAATTCTGAAAAAAGAAGAACCAATTAGCAGCTGCACATCAGAATTAGAATTAGCTTTCAATCTTGATTCAAACTCCAACAACAATAACAACAAAAACAGCAGTTTCAGTTTCACTCAAAATAGCAACAAAAATACCAATAATCCAGACTCCAATTCAAACCCCAAAATATATATTGTGCTTTTTGATCTCTCCAAGAAACAGGAACTTAAATAGTACAGTAACAACAATAAAGGTATTATGCCAGAATATATACATAATACTGATGTAGAATTTGATCTAAGATATTCAGAAAAAGATGCTCTCAAATTGGAACCACATTTGTGCACTTGCATTGATCTGAAAATAATACTGGAAATTCCAGCAACAACAATGATTTAATTAACATCTAGGAATAGTCTAGCAAAAAAGAAAATTAACATCAAAGAAGGAATAATTGATGTAGAATATGTAGGAAATATTATTGTAATGCTACAAAATAACTCAAAAAAAGCCTATAGAACCAAATAAAAAAATAGCACAGACAATATTCCTGTCTTTGGTTAAAATAACCTAATTAGTATTAGTAAGAAACAGAAAAGAATTAAGAATTACAGCAAGAGGAATACAGAGATTTGGATCCACAAATAAAATAGATATATCAGTCAATATGGCAAAAAAAGAGATTATTGACAAGAAAAAAATTGTCTCCACTTGTCAACCAATTTCTATTCCACCATATGACCAGTACATGTTAGCTATAAAGAGAAAAGTGAAGGATCAGGTACAGATTTTTGAAGGAGAAGCAACATTTTGTAAATCAGAAAAAATTGGATTAGTCAATTTACACATACTAGTCAAAAATCACAGACATATTAAAATTCCCATCTACAATTATACAGAAAACATTATTAAGATACCAGAAAGAACTATTATTGGCTATTTAACTACTGAAATTGAAGACCAACTACCAAACACCATTCCAGACTTTCCACAACTATGTGGATATGTGGATATTACATCACAAACAATATATAGGCAAGAGGAATGTTATCTGTTCTAACCAAAACAATTGGAACAGATGAACTTGGGAAACTTAGACTCACTTCAATGAATGCAACTCAAGATATTACTCAACAATTTCAATAACATCTTTGCCAACAAAAATAAATTTGGCAGAACAGACATAATTTAACACCAGATCAAAACTGGAGATACAATGCCAATCAAACAAAGAGCATACAGAGTACTACCAGCCAGCCATGAAATCATTTGTCAAAAAATCAATCGGATGCTTGACAATAAGCTAATTCAGCCATTAATGAGCCTATAGTCATCACTAGTAATACTAATCTATAAGAAAAATAGAAAAATCCACTTTTGTGTGGACTACTAGAAACTGAATAGAGTAACAAAAGAAAATAGTTACTTGACTTCAAAGATCCAAAAACTGTTTAACACATTTGGAGGAAAAAAATGGTTCTCAACTTTGGACTTAGACAGCAATTACTGGCAAGTAGCCATAAAACCAGAAGATAAAAAGAAGACAGCTTTTATGACTCAAGAAAAAAATTTTGAATTTAAAGTGATGTCATTTGGTTTGATAAATGCTTCCGCCATATTTCAATAACTTATGGAAATTGTTTATACTGAACTACTGTGAAAATCAGTAGTTGTTTACTTAGATAACACTAATGTGTTCTTTAAGATATTTGATGACCATCTATATCATCTTCAACAAGTGTTTAAAAAGTTGAAAAAAACAGGATTGAAATTAAATGCAACCAAGTGCTTTTTCAACAAGACAGAGTTGAAATTCTTGGGATATGTCATAAGCAAAGATGACATTAAAACAGATTTGGATAAAATTGCAATAGTAAAAAACTTTTTAGTACCAACCAATTTGATAGAACTGAGAGCATTTTTGGGATTCACAGGCTATTATTGCTGCTTTATCAAGAACTTTTCTAAACTGGCTTAGCCACTTTACCAGCTACAAACCAAGAATGTAAAATACAAATAAACAGAAGCTCAACAAAAAGCTTTCAACATATTAAGAAGAAAGTTTATTCAAGCTCTAATGTTGATGTATTCAGATCACAGCAAACTATTCATCATTATTACCGATCCATTAAGTTAAGCATTGGGAGCAGTATTATCACAAAAAATACCAGATAAAAGAGAACATCCAATAGTTTATGCCAGCAGAAGCTTAAATCCAGCTAAAAAGAACTATGGAACTCCAGCACTAGAACACTTAGCTATTTATTGGGCTGTTATCAAATGAAAAAAATACTTGAATCAAAAGTTTAAGGTGTACACTGATCACAAAAGATTGATTTTAATTCAGAAGCAAGAATTCAAAGATGATTACCATACCAGATGGAAAATAGAACTTTCATCATTTAATTATACAGTACATTACAAAAAAAGAAAAGAAAATAGAAATGTTAACAGTTTGTCAAGAATAAGACATATTTAAAAACATTTCAACCCAAAAATATAACAAAAAATGAATATACAAAAATACCAACAACTCTAACATTAAATAAATATCCAATTGTTTAAGGAGAAATTATCTCAAAAGGAACAAAACAACATAAAACAACAATCAAAATATTTTATCAACTATCAAAATATACTTTACTAGAAAAACAAAAAAAATCCAGATCAACTAACTAAAGTAATTACAGAACCAGAAAAAGAGACAATATTGTTTAACAGCACTCAAATCCAACAGCAGAACATTTTCACAAAGAAGCAATCATAGAAAAAACCAGAAAAAAATACTATTAGCCATTAATGTATCCAGATATTATCCAATATGTTCAAAATTATGACACTTATTAGAGAAAAAGAAGAACAAAACTCAGTGAACCATTGAAACCAATCAAAGTGGAACAACTATTTGATTGCATTGGAATTAACTTAGTCAGACCATTAACAATTACTAGCAGAAGCAACAGATATATTGTAGTAGCCATGAATTATTTCACTAAATGGCTAGAAGCAAAAGCCATTCAAAGAGCAGATGCAGAATCCATTGCCAAATTCATTTATTAAGATCTGATTTGTTGACATGGATGTCCAAAAGAACTATTATCAGATCAAAAAACTTACTTTGTAAATAGAACATTAGCAGAACTAAGTTAAAGATTTGGAATCAAAAGACCATTATTATTACCATACCATTCACAAACAAATGGGTTAGTTGAAAGATTCAACAGAACATTGTGTGAAGCAATAGCCAAAATCAGCCAAGAAAACCAGGATAAATAAAATTTATTCATACCATCAGTATTATTTGTTTATTAGACAATGAAACAAAACACTATACAAGCAACACCATTTAAATTAGTATATGGTAGAACAGCAACATTACCAATTGAGATAGAAGTCAACACTTATTTAACAGAACCAATAACCAAAAACAATTTTCAGAAAATGTTGCTAAGAAAAACATATGACTTAATGGAAACTCTAAAAAACAAATGGTGAAGAGCAACTAATAACATCCAAAAGTCACAAAAAAAACAAAAAAAAAGACATAATAACCAACTACCAGATAAATTAGTTGAATTCAAGATTGAAAACAAAGTACTTCTATATTATACCAAAGCAGAAAAACAATAGAGTGGAAAATTTGACCCCAAATGGAATGAACCATTTCACATAAAAAAAATTCTGGAAAATGGAGCTTATAAATTAAAATAGGACAACAAAATCTTAGCCAAAGCAGCACATAGTAATTGACTGAAATCATATCACCAGATAGTATTATCATCCACCAATAACATTCCACAACTGGGAGTACAGAAAATACTAGTTCAACCAGATGAGATTCCATGAGATCTGAAACCAATTATAGTTATTAAATCAAACATGTTAAATTGAATAACCAAAAGAATATAAAGACATGATATACACAACAAAAGCAACAAAGAAAAATAGAAATACCAGACCATATTTACACTTTAGCTCAACAATTGTTTCTGGCATTAAGTTAATAGCAAGCAAACATAGAAATTATCATCAACAACCAAACAATCTATTATTAAAACACCAAACAAAAAAAAAAAGTACACCATACTAGCAACCACAGAAACAATCAATAAACTGGTCAAATAAAATAGTAGAGAAAGTAAAAAACACCTTTGGAAAAATAACTATCATTGTTTCAACAGAAAAACTAACAAAAAAAAATTGGAACCAATGAATAGACAAACTTCCAATACCATACTGCTATTATCAATTGGAACAAAAAGTAAATATTCAGAAGTTATATCTTGACAAATCAAAGAGAATCTTCAATCAAGAAATAATCTGGAACATTGAAGACATTATTGGAAAGAAAACAAACTTAACACTACACATCAGGACCATTTATTGACTACACACTATATTTCAAAACTATTCAGAAGTATTATTACACTTTGACATAGAAACAATAATTATCAACCAATAGGAAAGAATAAACAATTCACAATTTGAAGAAATAATGAGTAGGGTAAAACAAACACTACTTGAAAAAGAAGTATTTGACATAATTCAAAATGAGAATTTCAATGGAGCTTAATATTAAAAGAAGGAGATAATGTTACTCATAAAAAAGAAAACAAATATAGAAAATAGTAGACCAATAGGAGAGTAGTAGTTAGCACATAAGCACATTGCTTAGCAATATAGAGCAATGTCAGAAATTACAGCATATTGGTTAGCAATATGGAACAATGTTAGAAAATTAGGACACATTGCTCAAAAAATCATAATACATTGCTCAGGAATGTGAGCAATCTTATAAAACATAAATTATGTATATATAGCAATAGCATTAAAAGAAAAAAAAACAGACCTCTTAATTTAGATTTAATCTAAACAATCTTTCACATCAAAAATATCAATAAATAATTATTCAATATTTCCAATTTACTCTTTACTATCAACACTTCATGTTAATAATAATTGATACTTAACCACACTAGAACAATAGTTTTTAATCACGACTATTGACAAGATACTAACTTGCAATTACCTTGGCTTAATTTTATTATTTTTTCTTTATTTCTTTTATTTTCTTTTATTTATTTTATTGTGTTTACTAATTGATTAATCGCTAAATTATTGACATTAAGGATAGCCTGGTAAAAGACCCCAAAAGAAGGGTATAAAAATTGAGAATTTAAGGATAGCTTACTAACAGGGCATCTCTGCCAAGATTACCAGTCACCACACTGAGAAAAAAATTCGATGGAATTGCAATTCCAAGAGACTACTAAGAAGACAACTATTGAATTTCTGTCCATTATACAAAGAACTCTAATTCAAAACTTTTAGATACAATCAATGTTGTTACTCATAAAATATAGAAAGCATATATTAGCATATAAATTAGCCAATTAGAAGTAGACATAGTAAAATGTGGAATTCTAAGATTCCTTTTAAAAAAATTACTGGATTCCAAAAATTACTGGATTCTCATAGGAGGAATCGCAAGATTCCAGAATTCCAGAATTCTTCTCAAAAGAATTGTGGAATTCCAAGAATTCTGGAATTCCTGGTATGAAGAATTGAGGAATTGAGAAATCTCAATTAGTATATATAGTGGTAGTGTTAGAAGCAGAAAAAACAGATCTCTCTATTTAGATTTAATCTAAGCAATCTTCTTCATTATAAATATCAATAAATAACTATTTGTTATCTCAATCCATTCTTTGCTATCAACACTTCATGTTAATAGTAATCTATACTTGACTATACTAAAACAATAGCTCTTGATCACAGTTATTAACAGAATACTAACTTGCAAATTGTCTTGGCTTATTTCTTTATTTTTTTTATTTTTTTTTATTTATTTTCTTTGCTTTAATTTTATTGTTGTGTACTAATTGATTAAAAATAAAGTACTGAATTACTGATGTCAAGGATTGCCTGATAAAAGACTTCTGAAAGTGAATAGAACACATAAAAGAAATTATAGATTACTTACCAAAGAATTGCCAGCCATCAAACTGAAGAAAAAAATTGACAGAATTGTGATTCTGAGAAGCTATGAATAACAACACTATTGAATCTTTGTTCATTATACAAAGAACTCAACCAAAACCTTCAGATTACAAAACCTTCAAATTATTATCAACATGAATAGTTTTTGAACATCAAGTTACAGGTTTGTTATTTGATTTAAGACCCCAAATAATTACTTGTAATATTTGGTGCTCCCTGTGAGATATAATCTTACAAAGAACCAGCACCAACACAATTATCCAAAAGTGGCAGAACCAGAAAACATAGGAGCAAACCATTTAGAATTCGCCAAATTTTTGTTTTAACAGTACAGCCAACAATTAGAATTAAACAATAACCATTTTCCAGCAAAATCAGCCTTCAACTTTTATGTTAATGATAAAATCACAGACTGCTTAAGAGGAACAGTTAACATCAAATCAACAAGAAAAAACTTTTATACAGAATTATTTTAACATACCAGCTTACCAAGAAACCACAGTTTTGCATCAATTATAAAAGAAATCAATCAAACTATTGAAAGATACATTTAACAATAATTTTCTATTACTTACACAGACAAAGACAAAAAAAGATTACAAACACCAGCAGTAATGCCTAAAGGAATACAACTACCAACTTGAAAAAAACAAAGAATTGAATCTCCACCATATTTA
>JAAOMT010000664.1:811517-840489 GCA_016748015.1 Geosiphon pyriformis
GATACATTTTCTCAAAGAGAGAAGCTCTTCTTTTATACAACTTGTCATAACACTATTCTATAAACTTGAACTTTGCTATTTTCTACAATTTCGCTGAATTAAAGATACATTTCGGCAAACTACAAGTTATTTCTGTGAACTATTAGATATTTCGGTGAACTATCAATTATTTTGGCGAATTTCTACAAATTTTGGCAAACTTTTGAATGTTACATAGTTTGGGGTATTGCATGATTGATCATTGCAATTAGGTTATATTTGTGTTGTGTACAATTTGGGTTATTAATTAAATGATAATTTTAGACATTTTTGCTAATATAATAAGTGATAATTTAAAACAATAATATATGCTAATTAATAATAAAAATTATAAGATAATTTCATGCTAAATAATATCTCTAATTTTGTCTGGTAACAACAGCAACAATTCAAACTCCACTAATGACAGCAACAATTCAAACTCCACTAATGACAGCAATGATTCAAACTCTGCTGATGACAACAACAATTCAAACTCCACTATTGACAACAATGATTCAAATTCTGCTAATAACAACAATAATTCAAACTCCGCCAACAACAATTCAAACTCCGCTTCAAACACTGAACAATATATCATGCTTCTAGATCTTACAATGGAGCAGAAATTAACTAAATTCAGTAATAATAATGAGAACATTATGTCTGAACATGCACATAATACAGATATAAGATTTGAACGTAAATATTCTGGATAGACCATTATAATTAAAAACCCCAGTCACATATAAAATTAGATTTACAAATAGCAATAAAAATTACAGCAACAACATTGATACAAAAGGGAAATTTAGAAGATTTTGCAAGAGCTCAATATTAAAGGAGAGAATAATATTATTTATAGAAAAAAATACAAGAAAATAGTAGGAAAAACAGATAGGAAAAATAGACCAATAAGAAAATAATATTTAGCATGTGAGCACATTGCTCAGCAATGTGAAGCATTGTCAGAGAATTATAGCATATTGTTCAACAATGAGCATATTGTCAGAAATTACAGACACATTGCTTAAGAAATCATGGCACATTGTTCATAAATGTGCAGAATCTCGTATAACATAAATTATGTATATATAGCAGTAGTATTAGAAGCTAAAAAATTAGTCAAGAAGGCTCAAAGTTAAGAAGACTAAAAGTCAGTAGAACTCTTAGAGTCAATTAGACTCACAGGTTATAATTATTAAATATCCTTTCTTTAAAAGATAGAATACTATAACTTGAAGTGAAATCACTCCCATATTAATGTTATTATTCACTACTTAACTTGCTGGCACAATAGCTTTTGATCATGGTTATTAACAGAACACTTATTTCTTATTTTATTTTCTTTATTTTTTTATTTTCTTTTATTTTTCTTTATTTTATTTTTTTTTGTTGTTTACTAATTGATTAAAAGGATTAAGTGCTGAGTTATTGATGTCAAGGATAGCCTAGTAAAAGACTCAGAAATAAGAGTAGAATTATATATATTAACAGATAGCTTACCAGAAAAGCACAACTGTCAGAATAAATTTGGCCACCAAGCTGAAAAAGAAATTGGACATAATTGCAACTCCAAGAAAACTACTATCATCACCATTGAATCTCTGTTCATTATACAAAAGACTCAACCAAAACCTTCAGATACAAACAACTTTCAAATATTACCAACATTGTGAATAGCTTCTGAGCACCAAGTTATGGGTTTGTTATTTGCTTTGAGACCCCAAATAATTATCTGTAATAATAAATATTTTGAAGGATTTAAATCATGATCACTAACACTATCAGGATATTGATTACCACCACCTCAACCCAATTTTGGAATTTCTGACCCATAAGAAATAACTGAATCAGAAAAAGAAGAAGAAGAGAATCAGGAATTTACTTACCAAAACCCGATACCAAAAAACCCAGAAATTAAAACCCCAAATGTTCAAACTTTACAAAATCCAAATTTAGAAAATCTGGAAGTTGAAACTCCGAATAGTCAAACACCACAAAATTAGAATAATCCAAACTCTGAATTAATTAATTAACCGAACTTACCTCCAGCAATTGTCATCAATTAGCAACCAATTGTACTGATTAATCAGTCACTATAACAATTGCATTAGCAAATTTAGCAACTGCAAGTATCACTTCAGCAGCAGCCACTTCAACAGCCACAACAACAACCCAACTTAGATCTAATGGCTTACTTACCAATCATGAAACTTGAGAAATTTACTGACAAAGAGGACAACACTCAAGTATGGCTCAATGATGTAGAAAAAGCCATTGCAACTAATAGATGAAATGACACCAGAGCCATGCAAGCCATTCCATATTTTTTCCAAGATACTGCTAACTCATAGTACCAAAGCTTAATCAACAAATCTCAAGATTTCAATGTGTTTAAAACAAAATTTTTAAGATATTTCAGTAATAACAACAGTATTAACCAGCTAGCAAATACATTTATCACTATCAAGCAAGAAAACACTGAAGCAGTTACTACTTACTTGGGACACTTCCATAGAAATCTGTGCCAAATACAGGCAATTCAAGCTGATTATTTTACAGCACCACAGATTTTGAATCAATTTATTAGAGGCTTGTGCAGTAGCATCCTTTAATACATATGTCTATTACACCCAGCAGACCTCCAAGCTACAGTCAACAATGTCAGAGATTTTGAAGCTGCTGAACTTGAAGCAAACCATGTTCAAGCTGTCAATTTAGTAATAAATGGATCATCTGAATTGGATTCTAAATTAAAACAATTCAGTGATTCAATTAATCAGAAACTAGAAGGGTACTTAGTTAACAATAATCAAACCATATATCAACTGCCACAATGTTATGACAATCCCAGAACTATCAAGCAACAACAAAATCAGTCATATTTCATGACAACATGATTATCATGGCAACAAAAGATGCATATTTGCCACAATTGTGGTAAACAAGAGCACATCAGAATTAACTGTTATGATAAAACTAATAATTAATGATTGAAAAATCAATATTGAAATCCCAATTGCCAATTTCAAACTCCAAACTATTACTCAAATCAAGATCAATATTAACTCACTTATCTGCCATTGACGCAGCAGCCAATTTATCAACCACCAATATATCAAACTCCAATTTATTAGCTATAACCACAAGTAATATATTAACCACCACAGCCACAAATAATTTATCAAACACCCACAGTTTAAACACCACCATCAAACTCAGCTCAAATGACATCAGACAACCCAAGATTCAGAATCACTTAAAACTGGAGATCAGTAATGGTTGTTCACCAACTGATCTCCAGCTCCTCACACCAATTAACAAGATCACAGTCGCAGAATTTGGGAACTGGGCCCACCCAAAATCTGAATTCTCAACACTATTTAAGTCTCCTAATTACTCCAGAAGATGCCCAATTCCACAACCTGGGATCCAATCAACAATCTATACTTACCAACAACATTTCACCAGCAACTGTCATAGAAGATGAGTCACTTGCCACTATATTTTCCTTCAAAATTAACGAACTCTTCAAAGTCCCATTGTTCAGTAAAGCCGCCTTCAAAGAAAAGCCTATAACTGTGATATATACTAATGCCAAAGTTGATGATCAGTTCATCAAACTGATTCTAGATAATGGATCAGCTGGCAGCATCATTACTAAGCAATTTATGGATCAATTAAGTTGCCGAGTTGATCACACTGCTAGTGCCAAAATTATTACAGCTAATAGAGCAATTAAAACTCCTATTGGGAAAATAGACAACTTTTCTATTGAAGTCAATGCCATCATAGTACCAATCAGAGTATTAGTTATGGAGGCCACCCAATACTAAGCACTTGTCAGTAATGATTGGTTGTCTAAAACTAATGCAATTCTCAACTAAATGACTCAAGAATTAATACTCAGCCAGAATGGACAACACACACGTATACCAGCCATGTGTGACCACTTCAAGCCTATCACCAAGCCAGCAGTGCCACTAATCAAGTTCGAGGAAGAAAAAAAAAAACCTATCTGAGAAGCTTATCAAGTTTTTTGGACTGACAATAATCACAATAAGCTGTCACCAATACTATTCTGGAACAATAAAGAAAAGAGAAAGCAGAAAAAAGAACTTACTTGGAATATTGACCAAACATGAAGAGCTGACAATGACAATACCGAACCAATTTTAATTTGGGAATAGAAGAAAAATACAAAAGAAAAAGAAAAGGGGAAGAAAAAAGAACCAATATCAACCAATACCACTACTTATACCCCATACACATATACTCCACTACAACTATCTAACTATTGCTGTCCAAAACTGGTATGCATTAATTGTGGCAAGAAATTGTCATTAATAAGTACATGTTATGGCAATAATAAGAAATATCAGATGACAACTAAGTTCTATTGCCATCCATATCTCGTTGAATGCTTTGGAAGACCAAAACAAGTTGAAAAATAGGATAATAAGCCATGCTTGGCTTGTGAAAAAACTTTTCTTGATGAAGGAATATGGAATGACATTCTTGAGAGAAGAGAAACATGTGATGAATTGTGTCAATACACAATTCTTATAAGTGACTGGATAAGAAAAAAAACATTCATAGATGCTGTCTGAAGATGAACAGTCAAATGCTTGGATGGATGTCCACATGATGATAACAAAATTTGGCAAATGGCTCTTGCCAAAATCAAAAAAACATTACCAGAAGAAATAAGGAGAATCAAAAATAACTCACCAGAACCTATAGAACTTAACTAGGACCCAGAACCAGTCATAAATCTCCTGAATCCAGAGCAATTTCATAAATACTACCAAAAATTAGCACTCACAAGAGAAGAACAAGAGCAATGTTTAGAGTAGTTAAACACCTGACTGTGTCAATACTGCCAATATTATAATGAATGTAATCTCATTTACAATCTGCCATCATGTATAATCTACACAATCTCAGAAGAAGAAGAACCATTCAGCAACTGTGCATTGGAATCAGAATCAAATTTCAATTCCAATTTAAACTCCAACAATGACAATAATGAAAACAACAGTTTTAGCTCAGTCTAATATGGCTGCAATGACAATGATCTCAACTCAGATTCAAACTTTAATTCAAACTTTGAACAATATATTGTGCTTCCTGACATCAACAAGGAGCAGGAACTAAAATAATTCAGTGATAATAATGAAAGTATTATGCCAGAATGTGTGCACAATATTAATGCAGGATTTGATCTAAGATATCCTGGAAAAAAAGCCATCAAATTAGAACCAAATTTGTGCACATGTATTGATTTCAAAATAGCACTGGAAATTCCAATAACAACCATGGTTCAATTAGCATATAGAAGTAGTTTAGTGAAAAGAAGAATCAACATTAGAGAAAAAATAATTGATACAGAATATGTAGGAAATATTATTGCTATACTACAAAACAACTTAGAAAAGACCTATATTATAGAGCCAAATGAAAAGATAGCACAGGCAATATTCCTGCCTCTGGTGAAAATAGCTCAGTTAGTTTCAATGTAAAATAGGGAAGAGTTAGAGATTACTGCAAAAAAAATACAGGGATTTGGATCAACAGGTAGAATAGAAATATCAGTTAATATGGCAGAGGAAGAAATTGTTAACAAAGAAAAAATTATCTCAATCTGTCAATCAATTTCCATTCCACCATATGACCAGTACATGCACACTATAGATAGAAAAGTAAAAGATCAAGTGCAGATTTTTGAAGCTGAACCAATCATTAGTGAATTAGGAAAAATTGGATTAATTAATTTTTACATACCAGCCAAGAACCATAATCACATTAAAATTCTCATCTACAACAACACAGGAAATATTGTAGAAATACCAGAAAGAACCATTATAGGATATCTAAGCACAGAAGTAGAAGACCAACCACCAAACTCTATTCCAGATTTTTTACAGCTTTGTAGATATGTTGACATAACATCACAAATAATTTATGGACAAAGTAAATATTATTTGCTCCAACCAGAACAATTGAAACAAATAAACATGGAAAACTTAGATCTACTTTAACAGATGCAACTCAAAATATTACTTAACAACTTCAATGACATCTTTGCCAGCAAAAACGAATTTGGCAGAACTAATATTATTTAGCATCAGATTAAAACTGAAGATGCAATGCTAATTAAACAAAGAGCATACAGAGTACTACCAGCCAGCCATGAAATTATTCGTCAAGAAATCAATTAGATGCTTGACAACAGGCTAATTTAGCCATTAATGAGCCCATAATCATTACCAGTAGTACTTGTCCATAAAAAGAATAAAAAGATCCACTTTTATGTGGATTATAGAAAACTTAATAGAGTTACTCATGGAAACAGCTATCCAACTCCATGGATACAGGAGCTATTTAATGCTTTTGAAGGGAATAAATGATTCTTAACATTGGATCTAGACAGTGGATACTGGCAAGTAGCCATAAGTTTAGCAGATAAAAAGAAAACAGCATTCACCACAAGAGAAGAAAATTTCAAATTTGAAGTTATGCTATTTGGTTTAATGAATGCACCAGTCACCTTCCAATGGCTGATAGAAATTATTTATACTGGTTTACTATAGAAATCTGTAGTTGTATACTTGAATGACACCAATGTATTTTCAAAAACATTTGATAACTATCTCTATTATCTACAGCAAATGTTCAAAAGATTAAGAAGAGCAGAACTAAAGCTAAATGCTACCAAATACTTTTTTAGCAAAACAGAACTGAAATTCTTGGGACATGTCATGAGCAAAGATGACATTAAAACAGATCCAGAAAAATAAAAATAGTCAAAAGCTTTCCAGTACTAATCAACTTAACTAAATTGAAATCATTCTTGGAATTCACAGAGTATTATCACTGCTTCATTAAAGACTTTTTTAAAATAGCTCAGCCACTCAACCATTTCCAAACCAAGAATGTGAAATATGAATGGACAGAAACTCAGCAAGAAGCTTTTGACATTTTAAGAAAAAAGCTTATTCAAGCTTCAGTATTGATCTATCCAGATCATAGTAAACCATTTATCATTACCATCAATGCATCAGGTCAAGCATTGGGAGCAGTACTATCACAGAAAGAACTGGATAGAAGAAAACATCCAGTGGCATATGCCAGCCAAGGTTTAACTCCAGCTGAGAAGAATTATGGAACATTAGCATTGGAACACTTAGCAATCTATTAAGCAGTTATGAAATAGAAAAAATACTTAAGTCAGAAATTTGAAGTATACACTGATTACAAGGGATTGACTTCAATCCAAAAACAAGAATTTGGAGATGACTGACATATAAGATAGAAAATAGCACTATTACCATTCAATTATACAGTACATTATAAAAAGAGAAAAGACAATGGAAATACTAATGGTGTTACAGATGAATATTTGGGGTCTCAAATCAAATAACAAACCTGTAACTTGGTGCTCAGTGACTAATCTGGTGGATGGTGTTGGTAATGTTAGTACAATGTTATTATCCAACAGTATAGTTTATCTGAAGGTTTAGTTGTTAAGTTCTTTGTATAATAGACAGAGATTCAATTGTTGTCTTTTTAGTAGCCTCCTGGAATCACAATTCCATTGTTACTCATAGAAATATAGGGAATATATATTAGCATAGTTATTAACCAATCAGAAATAGACATAGTAAAATGTGGAATTCCAGGATTCCTCTCAGGAATTGGAGAATTCCAGGAATTACAGGATTCTCACAAGGAATCACAGAATTTCAGAATTCCAGAATTCCTCTCAAAGGAATTGCAAGATTCTAGGAATCCCAGGATTTCTGTTGTGAAGAATTGAGGAATTGAGGAATCTCAATTATGTATATATAGCAATAGGATTAGAAGCTAAAAAAACAAACCATCAAGTTTAGATTTCATCTAGACAACCTTCCAAACACAATAAATAACTATTTGGTATCTCAAACCTAATTCCACTATCAACACTCCATGTTGATAATAATTGATACTTAAATACACTGGAACAATAGCTCTTGATCATGGCTATTGACGGAATACTAACTTGCAAAATTGCCTTGGCTTATTCATGATTTTCTTTTATTTCTTTTATTTATTTTATTTTGATTTTATTGTTGTGCACTAATTGGTTGAATAAAGCACTAGATTACTGACATCAAGGATTGCCTGGTAAAAAACTCCTGTGAAAGAGTAGGACATGTACAGAAGATATGGAATACTTATCAGAAAATTGCCAGCCATCATGCCAAAAGAAGAATTGACAGAATTGCGATTCTGGAAAGCTACAGATAAAACAACTATTGAATCTCTGTTCATTATACAAAGAACTCAACCTGAAACCTTCAGATTACTATTAACTGCAACTAGATTTGAGCACCAAGTTACAGGTTTGTTATTTAATTCAACACCCCAAGTAATCACTTGTAATACTGTTGAATTTTTTTCTCAGTGTAGTAGCCAGTAATCTGACAGAGATGCCCTTCTGGTAAGCTATTCATTAATATATATAAACTCTATACTCTTCCTTTGGGGTCTTTTACCAAGCTATCCTTGACATTAATAACTCAGCGCTTAATCTTTAATCAATTAGTAAAACAAAGAAATAGAAGAAAATAAAAGAAAATAAACAAAAGCAATTGCAATTGCAAGTTAGTATCCTGTTAATAGCTGTGATCAAGAGCTATTGTTCCAGTGTGGTTAAGTATCAATTACTATCAACATGAAGCATTGATAGTGTAGAGTGGATTTGAGATGAAAAATAATTATTTATTGATATTTGTGAATTGAAAGATTGCTTAGATGAAATCTAAGCTAAGAGGTCTATAGCTAAAAGATTCTGTCTTTTTTACTTTCAACACTACCACTATATATACATGATTTAGGTTCTATGAGATCGCTCACATTTTTGAACAATGTTCTATAATTTCTCAAGCAATGCTCACATTGCTGAATGATGTGTCATGATTTCTGACATTGCTCCACATTGTTGAGCAATGTGTTATGATTTTAATATTGCTTCATATTGTTGAACAATATGCTTATGTGCTAATTACTACTCTCTTATTGGTCTACTATTTTTTCTATATCTGTTTTCTTTTTATGAGTAATATTATCTTCTTCTTTTTAATATTGAGCTCTATCAAAATCTTTGTTTTGAATTAATTCTAATACTTTTTTTTTCAAGTATTGTTTGTTTGACTCTGTTTTTCATGTCTTCTACTTGTGTATTGTTCATTCTTCTTCATTGGTTAATGGTTATGGTTTCCATGTTAGAGTGTAACAGTATTTCTGAATAGTTCTAAAATATGTTGTGTAGTCAGTACATGATTTTAACATGTAGTGTTAAATTTGTCTTCTTTCTGATAAATTTTTCAATTTGTTGTATTATGTCTTGGTTGAATATTTTCTTGGATTTGTTAATATACAACTCCTAAATATTCAACTTTTGACCTAATTGGTAATAGCAATATGATATTAGAAGCCATTCTGTCTATTGCTTCCAATTTTTTTTTGTAAGCTCTTCTGTTGGTACCATAATAGGTATTTTTCCAAAAGTGTTCTTCACTTTTTCTATTAAGTTATTTGTCCAGTTTTTATTATTCTTTGGTGGCCACTGATATGGTGTATTCTTTGTCTTTCTTTGGATATTTCAATAGCAAATTATTTGGTTGTTAATAACAATTTCCATGTCTAACTGTTGTTGACTTAAGGCCTGGAACAATTGTTAAGCTATAGTGTAAATATGATCTGGTATTTCTATTTTTCTTGGTTGCTTTTGTCGTGTGTACTGTGTCTTTATATACTTTTTGGTTGTTCAATTTGACGTGTTTGGTTCAATAACTATGATTGGTTCCAGATCTTGTGGAATCTCTTCTGGTTGAACTAGTATTCTTTGTACTCTCAGTTGTGGAATGTTATTGGTGAATGATGATGTTATCTGGTAATATGGTTTCAGTCGATTACCATATGCTGCTTTGGCTAAGATTTTGTTGTCTCATCTTAATTTATAAGCTTTATTTCTTAGAATTTTTTCTATGTAAAATGGTCTGTCCCATTTGGAATTGAATTTTCCACTCCATTGTTTTTCTGTTTTGGTATGATGTAATAATACTTTGTCTTCAATCTTGAATTCAACTGGTTTATTTAGTAGTTGGTTATTGTGTCGTTTTTTTTGCTTTTCTTGTGACTTTTGGATGTTATTAGCTGCTTTTTGTCATTTGTTTTCTAGTGTTTTCATTAAGTCATATGTTTTTCTTAACAATATTTCTTGGAAATTATCTTCTGTTATTGGTTTAATTAGATATGTATTGATTTCTATTTCAACTGGTAATGTTGTTGTTTTACTGTATACCAATTCAAATAATGTTGTTTGTGTGGTATTTTGCTTTATTGTCTGATAAGCAAATAATACTGATGGTATAAACAAATCTCATTTGTCCTGGTTTTCTTGGCTAATTTTGGCTATTGCTTCATACAGTGTTCTATTAAATCTTTTAACTAAGCTATTCATTTGTAGATAGTATGGTAATGATAATGGTCTTTTAATTCCAAATCTTTGACTTAATTCTGTTAATGCTCTGTTCACAAAGTGGGTTCTTTGATCTGATAATAATTCTTTTGGACATCTGTGTTAACAGATCAAATCTTGATAAACAAATTTGACAACAGATTCTGCATTTGCTCTTTGAATGGCTTTTGCTTCCAGCCATTTTGTGAGATAGTTTATAGCTACTGCAATATATCTGTTGCCTCTACTAGTGATTGTTAATGGTCCGACTAAGTCAATTCTAATGCGATCAAATGGTTGTTCTACTTTGATTGGTCTTAATGGTTTACTGGATTTTGTTCTATCTTTTTTCTAACAAGCATCACAATTTTGAATGTATTAGATAATATCTGGATACATTGATGACCAATAATATCTTTTTCTGGTTCTTTTTATGGTTGCTTCTTTGTGAAAGTGTTCTGCTGTTGGATCTGAGTGCATGTTAAATAATATTGTTTTTTTTTCTGGTTCTGTGATTACTTTGGTTGGTTGTTCTGGATTTCTTCTGTTCTTTCAGTAAAGTATATTTTGATGGTTGATAAAATATTTTGATTGTTGTTTTATGCTTCTTTGTTCCTGTTGAGATAATTTTTCTTTGAACAATTGGGTATTTATATAATGTTGAAGTTGTTGGTATTTTTGGATATTCATCTTTTGTTATATTTTTTGGATTGAAATGTTTTTAAATTTGTCTTATTTGTGACAAACCATTGGCATTTCCATTGTCTTTTTTTTTTATAATGTACTGTATAATTAAATGGTAAAAGTTCTATTTTCCATCTGGCATGGCAATTATCTCCAAATTCTTGCTTCTGGATTGAAGTTAATTCTTTGTGATCAGTGTATACATCAAACTTCTGACTTAAGTATTTTTTCTATTTGATGACAGTTCAATAGATAGCTAAGTGTTTCAGTGCTGGAGTTCCATAGTTTTTTTCCACTGGACTTAAGCTTCTACTGGCATAAGCTACTAGATGTTCTCTTCCATTTGGTCTTTTCTGTGATAGTACTGCTCCCAATGCTTGATCAGATGCATCAGTTGTAATTATAAATGGCTTGCTATGATCTGGATACATCAATACTGGAGCTTGGATAAGCTTTCTTCTTAATGTGTTGAATGCTTTTTGTTGAGTTTTGGTTCATTTATATTTCACATTCTTGGTTTGTAGATGGTAAAGTGGCTGAGCCAATTTTGAAAAGTCTTTGATAAAGTGGCAATAATAGCCTGTGAATTCCAAAAATGCTCTTAGTTCTGTCAAGTTGGTTGGTACTGGAAAGTTTTTAACTACTTCAATCTTGTCTGAATCCGTTTTGATTCTATCTTTGCTCACCACATGTCCCAAAAACTTGAGTTCAATTTTTCTAAAGAAACATTTGGTTGCATTTAGTTTCAATCTGGCTCTTTTTAATCTTTCAAACACTTGTTGGAGATAATATAGATAATCATCGAATGTTTTTGAGAACACATTGGTGTCATTCAAGTATACAACTACTGATTTCCATAGTAATCTAGTATAGACAATTTTCATAAGCTGTAGGAATATTGCTGGTGCATTTATCAAGCCAAATAGCATGACTTTAAACTCAAAATTTCCCTCTTTTGTAGTAAATGCTGTTTTCTTCTTGTCAGCTGAGTTCATGGCTACTTGCCAGTAATCACTATCTAAATCTAGTGTTAAAAACTATTTATTTCCTCCAAAAGCATTAAATAATTCTTGGATCTTTGAAGTTAGATAACTATCACTCTTAGTTACTCTATTCAGTTTTTGATAGTCCACACAAAAATAGATTTTCCCATTTTTCTTTTGAATTAGTACCACTGGTAATAACTATAGATTTATTGATGGCTGAATTAGTTCATTGTCAAACATCCAATTGATTTCTTGATGAATGATCTCATGGCTAGCTGGTAATACTCTGTATGCTCTTTGTTTAATTGGCATTGCATCTCCAGTCTTGATCTGATGCTGGATGATGTTGGTGTGGCCAAATTCATTTTTACTAGCAAAGATGTTATTAAAATTGCTGAGTAATATCTTTAGTTGCATCTGTTAGAGTGGGTCCAGATTCCCCATGTTTATTTGTTCCAATTGTTCTGATTAGAACAGATAATATTCGCTTTGTCTATAGATAGTTTATGATGTAATATCTATATATCTGCAAAGCTATAGAAAATCTGGAATGTGGTTTAGTGGTTGATCCTTAACTTCGGTGGTTAAATATCCAATAATAGTTCTTTTTGGTATTTCAATAACACTTTCCATTGTGTTGTAGATGAGAATTTTAATGTTTTTGGGGCTTTTGGCTGATATGTAGAGATTAATAAGTCCAATCTCTCTTAATTTGCAAATAGTGGCTTCTGCTTCAAACAACTGAGCTTGATTTTTTACTTCTCTTTTTATGGCTAACATATACTGGTCATATGGTGGAATAAAAATTGATTGACAGTTTAAGATAATTTCTCCTTTGTCAATAACCTCTTCCTCCACTATATTAACTGGTATATCTATTCTACCTGTGGATCCAAATTCCTGTATCTTTTTTGCTATTATCCCTAATTCTTCCTTTTTTCCTATTAATACTAATTTAGCTATTTTAACCAGAGATAGAAATATTGCCTGTACTATTTTTTTATTTGGATCTATGGTATAGGCCTTTTCTGAATCATTTTGTAGCATAGCAATAATATTTCTTATATATCCTATGTCAATTATTCCTCCTCTGATGTTGATTCTCTTTTTTGCTAAACTACTCCTGAATGCTAGTTGCATTATTGTTGTTGCTGGAATTTCCAGTGCTATTTTCAGATCGATGCAAGTGTGCAAATGTGGTTCTAATTTGATGGGATATTTCTCTGGATATCTCAGATCAAACTCTGCATCAGTATCATGCGTGTGTTCTGGCATAATACCTTTATTATTATCACTGAATTATTTGAGTTTTTGTTCCTTGGTGAAGTCAGGAAGTGCAATGTATGTTTTGGGGTTTGAATTAGAGTCCAAATTATTGTTATCTTTGTTGCCATATTGAGTGAAACTGGAATCATTATTTTTGTTGTTATCATTGTCGGAGTTTGAATTAGGATTGAAAGTTGATTTCGATTCTAATGTGTAGCTGTTGATTGGTTCTTCTTCTTCTGGAATCATGTAAATTATGTGTGGTGGTAGATTGTAAATGAGGTCACACTCATTACAATATTGGAAGTTACATGGAATCAAACAGTGGTCACATAGTTGGGTGTTGATTTCTTCCAAGCATTGCTTCTGCTCTTCTCTTGTAGATGTTAGTTCTTGATAGTGTTTGTGGAATTGTTCTGGGTCCAAAAGATTTATGACCAGTTCTGGATCCCAGTCAAGTTCTATGGGTTCTGGTGGATTGTTTTTGATCGTTCTTATTTCTTCTGGTGATGTTTCTTTGATTTTGGTGATTACTATTCTTCATATCTCATTGTCATCATATGAACAACTGTTTAACTGCTGTATGGCTCTTTTTCAGGTGGTTTCTATTGGTGTCCCTTGTCTAACTCAGTCGCTGATGAGAATTGTGTACTGGCACACAGTGTTGTACATTCTTCCTCGACCAAGAATATCATTCCATATTCCTTTGTCAAATAATGTTTTTCCTCAAGCTAGACAAGATTTGTTGTCCCATTTTCTTTGCCATTTTGAATGTCCAAAGTGTTCTATGATGCACACATGGCAGTAGAATTTGGTTACTGTTGAGTATTCCTCATTATCACCACAGCACACATCTATTAATGACAATTTCTTGCCACAATTAACACATATAAGTTTTGGTTGACAATAGGTGGATTGTTGTGGAATAGTGTAGGTGTAGTCATTATAAGTAGTAGTCAGTGTTGAATCCTCTTCTTCCACTTTTCTTTTTTTTTTATCATTAGCTTTTTTTTCTTTCCACATTATTATTTTGTCTTGATCATTGTCGGTTTTCCAGGTTTAGTTGGAATTTCAGGTAGGTTCTTCTTTCTGCTTTTCTTTGTTGTCATCCCAAGAAAGTATTGGCACCAACTTGTTGTGGTCTTCATCAGCCCAGGATACTTGATAGGCTTCCCAGGTAGGTTTTTTCTCTTCTTTCTTGAACTTGATAAGAGGTGCTGGCATATTGGTTGGCTTGAAATAGTCACACATGGCTGGTACATGTGTGTGTTGACTGTTTTGGCTAAGTTGAAGCTTCTGCATCATCCAGTCCAGTATGACATTGGTCTTAAACAATCAGTCATTTTCTACTAATGCTTAATATTGAGTTGCTTCCATTACTAGAACTTTAATAGGAGTAATGATACCATTGACTTCAAAAGAGAAATCATCAATTTCACCAATAAGGGCTTTGGTTGTCCCATCAGTGGTGATTATGTGAGCACTGGTAGCACAATTAACTCAGTGACCTAATTGATCCATGAGTTGTTGTGTAATAATGCTACCAGCTGATCTGCTGTTTAGTATCAGTTTAATGGCATGACTATCAACCTTTGTGTCAGTGTACATGGCGATAATTGGTTTGGTGTCAAGAGCAGCTCCACTAAATAATGGGACTGTTGTGGTTTCCTCAAGTTCAAACAGGAAGATTGCTGCTAGTAATTTGTTGTTAGTAACAGTGGCTGGAAGTATGTTGTTGGTAAGTGATTGTTTTTGGTTGGTTTCTAGGTTGTTGGGTAAGGCATCTTCTAGAATAACCAAAAGACTTAAATAGTGTTAGGCATTCGGGTTTTGGGAGTTCTTGGTGCCCAAATTCTGTTGTCAAGATTCTAATGGTTGTGCCATAAAACTGGAGATTGGTTGATAGACCACTATCGATAATCTCCAGCTCTGTTGGGTCAATCTTGGTCTTTGGGTTCCATTTTGAGGTAAGTTTTGTGGTGGTGTTTGAATTTGTTGGGGCTGATAAATTATCTGAAGCTGCAGTTGATAAATGGGTTGGGGCTGCAGTTGATAACTGACAGGTGTTGGTGGCTGATAAATTGGCAGTTGATAGATTGGCTGTTGTGTTATAGGTAGGTAATTCAGTTAATACAGTTCTGGTAATTGATTACTAACATAATTCTGAGTTTGTAGTTGGTGATTGGGGTTTCAATACTAATGACCTGATCTTTGTTCATTTAGCCATTTACAGCATTCAAACTGTAAATGTCCTTGTTTACTACAATAGTGGCAAGCATACATCTCCTGCTGCCACTGTTGATTGGTTGACAATGATGGATGTGACTGATTCTGAAAATGATTCACATTTCTGGAATTATTGCGTCATTGTGGTGGTTGATAAATTACACAATTGTCAGCTAAGTATCCCTCTAATTTCTGATTCAATTCAGATGATTCATTCATCACTAGATTTATGGCTTGGACATGGTTAGCTTTGAGTTCAGCTGCTTTAAAATCTCTGGCATTAGTAACTACAGCTTGAAGATCTGCTGGATGCATTAGACATACACATTGGAGGATGCTACTGTGCAGGCCTCTGATAAACTAATTTAGAATTTGTGGTGCTGTGAAATAATCAGCTTAAATTGCTTGTATTTGGCACAGATTTCTGTGGAAGCATCCTAAGTACATAGTGACTGCTTTATTTTCTCCTTGCTTGATAGTAGTAAAAGTGTTTGCTAATTAATTGATGCTATTATTATTGTAGGAATGCAAGCTTGAATGCATTGAAATCTTGGGGTTTTTTAGCTAGGCTTTGATATCATGAATCAGCAGTATCCTGGAGAAAATAAGAAATGGCTTAGAGGGCTCTTATGTCATTCCATCCATTGGTCATGATGGCCTTTTCAACATTGTTGAGCCATATTTGGGCATCATTTTCTTTACCTGTGAATTTCTCTAGTTCACTATTGGAGTGTAGGCCATTGGATTTAAGTTCAGTTGTTGTTGTTGTGGTGGTTGTAGTTGTTGTTGTGGCTGTTAAAGCAACTGTTAGAGTTGTTGAAGCAGTGGTTGAATAGGTTGCTAGAGGGGCAGCTGTGAGATTGGTTCTAATATTGGCACAATTGGTGGTTGATCGATGACAATTACTGGGAGTAAGTTTTGCTGATTAATTGTTTCGGGGTTTGTATTGTTCAGATTTTGAGGAGTTTGAAAGTTCAGAGTTCCAATTTCCAGATTTTCTAACTTTGGATCTTGTTAAGTCTGAAAGTTTGGGATTTCAATATTTGGGTTCTCTAAAATTGGATTCTGGTAAGTAAATTCTTGCTCTTCAGCTTCTTCTTTTTCTTTTTCTGATTCTGTTATCTCCCAGAGACTTGTATTTCTGAAATCTAGTTAAGATAGCAGTAATTTGAATCCTGATGGCATTGGGGATTATGATTTAAATCTCTCAAAGTAGTCGCTATAAGTTTCTAGTAACTCTGCTTTCTTTTGTTTACTTTGAAATGGGAGTTGACCAAATGTTGATGTTGTGTGTAATGTGGATGTGCTTGTTGATAAGATGTTGATGGCATTTTCTGGTGTGTAATGATATGATGGATTGGTTGGTAATTCAACTCTGGTTTTCTTTCAAGTAGGTAGTTGTATTTGTTTTGGTGTTACTGCTGGTGTTTGCAATCTTCCTTTGTCTTTGTCTACATAGGTAATGGGGAATTGTTATTGTGTGTATCTTTCAATGGTTTGATTGATTTCTCTGATGATTGGTGTGAAACTGTAGTTTCTTGGTAAGCTGATATGTTGAAATAATTCTGTATAGAAATTTTCTCTTGTGGATTTAATGTTAACTGTTCCTCCTAAACAGTCTGTGATTTTATCATTGACATAGAAGTTAAAGGTGGATTCTGCTGAGAAGTGGTTATTGTTTAGTCCTAATTGTTGGCTGTACTGTTGAAACAAGGATTTAGCAAATTTTAAATGGTTTGCTCCTATGTTTTTTGATTCTGTCACTTTTGAATAATTGTTGTTGGTGCTAATTCTCTGTAGAATTATACCTCACAGAGAGCACCAAATGTTACAGGTGAATATTTGGGGTCTCAAATCAAATAACAAATCTGTAACTTGGTACTCAGTGACTAATCTGGTGGATGGTGTTGGTAATGTTAGTATGGTGTTATTATCTGACAATGTGGTTTATCTAAAGGTTTGTTTGTTGAGTTTTTTATATAATGGACAGAGATTCAATTGTTGTCTTTCTAATAGCCTTCCAAAATCACAATTCCATTGAATTTTTTTTTCAGTGTAATGGCTGGTAATCTGGCAGAGATGCCCTTCTGGTAAGCTATTTGTTAATATATATAAACCCTATACTCTTTCTTTGGAGTCTTTTATCAGGCTATCCTTGATGTCAATAACTCAGTGCTTAATCCTTAATTAATTAGTAAAACAAAGAAATAGAAGAAAATAAAAGAAAATAAACAAAAGCAATTACAAGTTAGTATTCTGTCAATAGTCATGATCAAGAGCTATTGTTCCAGCATGGTTAAGTATCAATTACTATCAACATTTCATGTTGATAGTATAGAGTAGATTTGAGATGAAGAATAATTATTTATTGATATTTGTAAATTGAAAGGTTGCTTAGATGAAATCTAAGCTGAGAGGTCTGTAGTTAAAAGATTCTGTCTTTTCTACTTTCAATACTACCACTATATATACATGATTTGAGTTCTATGAGATCACTCATATTCTCAAGCAATGTTCTATAATTTCTTAAGCAATGTTTATATTGTTAAGTGATGTGCCATGATTTTTGACATTGCTCCACATTGCTGAGCAATGTGCCATGATTTCTAACATTGCTCTATATTGCTGAGCAATGTGCTTATGTGCTAACTACTACTCTCTTATTGATCTACTATTTTTTCTATATCTGTTTTCTTTTTATGAGTAACAATGGTTTGTTGTGAATAAGACAAATCTAAGAACATTTCAACTCAAAAATATAGCAAAACCAGAACAATACAACAAAAATATAACAAAAAATGAACATACAAAAATATCAACAACTTTAACACTATAAATATCCAACAGTTCAAGAAGAAATTATTTCAAAATAAACAAAACAGCATCAAACAACAATCAAAATATTTTATTATTCACCAAAATATATTTTATTGAAAGAACAGAAAAAATCCAAATCAACCAACCAGAATAATTACAGAGCCAGAAAAAGAGACAATACTGTTCAATATGTACTTAAATCCAACAGCAAGACATTTCTATAAAGAAGCAATCATAGAAAAGACCAGAAAAAAATATTATTGGCCATCAATGTATCTAGACATCATTCAGTATGTTCAAAATTGTGATGTTTGTCAGAAAAGAAGAGGAACAAGACTCAACAAACTATTAAGACCAATTAAAGTAGGACAACCATTTGATCATATTGAAATTAACTTAGTCGGACTATTAACAATCACCAGCAGAAGAAACAGATATATTGCAGTAGTCATGAACTATCTTACTAAATGGCCAGAGGCAAAAGCAATTCAAAGAGTGGATGCAGAATCCATTGCTGAATTTGTTCATCAAGATTTAATTTGTTGACATGAATGTCCAAAAAAACTGCTATCCAACCAAAGAACTTATTTTGTAAATAGAACATTAGCAGAATTAAGTCAAAGATTTGGAATTAAAAGACCATTATCATTACCATATTATCCACAAACCAATGGATTAGTCAAAAGATTTAACAGAACATTGTGTAAAGCAATAGCAAAAATCAGCCAGGAAAGCCAAGACAAATAAGATTTGGTTATACCATTAGTATTATTCACTTATCGAACAATGAAGCAAGATACTACACAAGCAATACTATTTGAATTAGTATATAGTAAAACAGCAATATTACCAGTTGAAATAGAGGTCAACACATATTTAACTGAACCAATAACAGAAGAGAATTTCCAAGAAACTTTATTGAGAAAAACATATAACCTAATAAAAACTCTAGAAAACAAATGGCAAAGAATAGCTAATAATATACAACAGTCACAAGAGAAACAGAAAAAAAGACATGATAACCAATTACCAAATAAACCAGTTGAATTCAGGATTAGAGACAAAATACTTCTACATTATACCAAAATAAAAAAACAATGGAGTAGAAAATTTGACCGTAAATGGGATGGACCATTTCACATAGAAAAATTTTTAGGAAATAGAGCTTATAAATTAAGATGAAACAACAAAATCTTAACCAAAGCAGCACATGGTGATTGATTGAAACAATATCACTATATAGTATCATTATCCACCAATAATATTCTACAACTGGAAGTATAACAAATACTAGTTCAATCAGATGAGATTCTATGAGATCTAAAACCAATTATAATTATTGACACCAACACATCAAATTAATTGACCAAAGAAATATATAAAGACATGGTAGACATGACAAAAAACATCAGAAAAATAGAAATTACCAATGACATTTACTCATTAGCACAACAACTGTTTCAACTAATTCAACAATAAAACATGGAAATTACAATTAACCAACAAACTATCAAATATAAAGATACCAGGAAATTACAACAATATAAAATACAAAAGCAACCGGAAAACACTGTTGATAAAATAATCACAAAAGTAAAATCAGCAATAAACATTTAAACAAAAGTTACACCAGACCAAGCATTAACCAAAGAAACTTTTGTTACTTCCACTTGGGACAACATCTGAATATCCAGAACTTATACACAGATAAGACAAAATGGTTATTTGATACAACAATATTACAACAACTGGAACAATTTGTGGAAAAGAATAATCTAAAAACATATGTGCAAGTCATTTATCAATTATACACCAGATTTTAAGACTGACCAGAAATTCTACTCAACTTAGCAATGAACACTGTCACTGTTAACCAAATAAAAAAAATAACCAATGCACAATTTGAAGAATTACTAACCAAAATAACACAAATAATTCTCAAAAAAGAAGTTCAAAAATTAATCCAAGAGAGAAATCTAAGAAATTTTATAAGAGCTCAATATTAAAAGGAAAAAATAATGTTACTCATAGAATATAAAAAGTATATATTAGCATATAAATTAGACAATCAGAAGTAGATGTAGTAAAAAGTAGAATTCCAAAATTCCTCTCAAAGGAATTGCAGAATTCCAGGAATTACAAGATTCTTATAGGAGGAATCGCAAAATTCTAGAATTCCAGAATTCCTGGTATAAAAAATTGAGGAATTGAGGAATTTCAATTATATATATATAGTGGTAGTATTAGAAACAGAAAAAACAGACCTCTCTATTTAGATTTAATCTAAGCAATCTTCTCCATCACAAATATCAATAAATAACTATTTGTTATCTCAATTTATTTTTTGTTATCAACACTTCATGTTAATAATAATCTATACTTGACCACACTGGAACAATAGCTTTTGATTATGGCTATTGACAGGATACTAACTTGCAAATTGCTTTGGCTTATTTTTTTATTTCTTTTATTTTCTTTGTTTTGATTTTATTGTTGTGTACTAATTGATTAAAGATAAAGCACTGAATTACTGACATCAAGGATTGTCTGGTAAAAGATCCTGCGAGTGGGTAAAACATGTAAAAGGAATTACGGATTATTTACCAAAAGATTGCCAGCCATCAAGCTGAAGAAAAAAATTGACAGAATTGTGATTCTGGGAAGCTATAGATAACAACACTATTAAATCTCTGTCTATTATACAAAAAACTCAACCTTTAGATTATCATCAACATAAATAGCTTTTGAACACCAAGTTATGGGTTTGTTATTTGATTTGAGACCCCAAATAATCACTTATAACAACATATCAATACTACCAATATCAACAAGCTATTGAACACCAAGTTATGGGTTTGTTATTTGATTTAAGACTCCAAATAATCACTTGTAACAGCAGAAGTATTACTTGTTTTTTTCCAGCTTGAACATTGTATATAAGTTCTGAATATTCAAGTATTATTCTAAGTGAAAGTAACAAAAGTTTCTTGGAAATTGTTGTGTTCACCAATTTCATGTTTCTATCATCAATTCTGAATATTGGGTAACTTTTGACTGTGTTTCTATCGCTAATTTTACCTTTGTGATTATTTTTTCAATAGTGTTTTTTGTTTTTTTCTGTATTTTATCTCATAGTTTCTTTTTGGTATTTCTGTATTTGATAGTTTGTTGATTAATTGTAATTTCCATTTCCTGTTGTTGAATTAGTTGAAAGAGTTGTTGTGCTAGTAAGTAGATGTCATCAATAATTTCCATTTTTCTGTTGTCTTTTGTTGTATCTATTATGTCTTTATATTTTTTTTGTTGTTCAATTTGACATGTTGATGGCAATGATAATAATTGGTTCTAAATTTTGTGGAATTTTATCTGGTTGAACTAGTATTCTTTGTACTCTTAATTCTGGAATATTATTGGTAGATGATGATGCTATCTTGTAATATGGTTTCAGTCAATTACTATGTGCTGCTTTGGCTAAGATTTTGTTGTTTCATTTTAATTTATAAGCTCTATTTCCAAGAATTTTTTCTATGTGAAATGGTTTGTCTCATTTGGGGTCAAATTTTCTACTTCATTGTTTTTTCACTTTGGTACGATATAAAAGTACTTTGTCTTCAATCTTGAATTCAACTGGTTTATCTGATAGTTGATTATTGTGTCTTTTTTTTTGTTTTTTTTGTAATTTTTAAATGTTATCAGCTGCTCTTTATTATTGTTACTCATAAAAAGAAAACAGATATAGAAAAATAGTAGACCAATAGTAAAGTAGTAGTTAGCACATAAGCACATTGCTCAACAATGTAGAGCAATATCAAGAAATTATGACACATTGCTCAGCAATGTGAAGCAATATCAGAAATCATGGCACATTGCTCAGCAATATGGAGTGATGTTAGAAAATTAGAACATATTGCTCAGCAATATGAGCATTGCTCAAGAAATTATAGCACATCACTTGGGAATGTAAGCAATTTTATAGAACATTAATTATGTATATATAGTGGTAACATTAGAAGAAAAAAAGACAGATCTCTCAGTTTAGATTTGATCTAAGCAAACTTTCTATCCACAACTATCAAATAATTATTCACTATTTTAATCCATTTTCTACTATTAACACTTCATGTTAATAGTAATTGATACTTAATCACACTAGAACAATAGCTTTTAATCACGGCTATTGATAAAATACTAATATTTATTTGCCTTGGCTTATTTTTTATCTCTTTCTTTTCTTTTATCTTCTTTTCTTTTGTCATTTCATTTGTTTTATTAACTTGATTAAAAGAATTCATATGTGGAGGTACTGACATCAAGATATAGTACTGGTAAAAGACCCAGAAATAAGAGTAAACACTCAGAATTGAGGATATCTTACCAGGAGGATTACTGGCCATCATGCTGAAAAAAAAATTGACAAAACTGTGGTTTCAGAAAACTATAAATAAAACAATCAATTAAATCTCTGTTCATTATACAAAAAACTCCACTAAGACCTTCAGATATAAACAACATACCAGTATTACCAATATCATTAAGATATTGAGCATCAAGTTACAGATTTGTTATTTGACTTAAGACCCCAAATAATTATTTGTAACATTTGGTGCTCCTTGTAAAGTATAATTCTACAAAGAACCAGCACCAACAACAATCATCCAAAAGTGGCAGAATCAGAAATAATAGGGACAAACCATCTAGAATTTGCTAAATTTTTATTTCAACAGTACAGCCAACAATTGGGCTTAACCAACAACTATTATCCAGTAGAATCAGCTTTCAACTTTTACATCAATAAAAAAATTACCAATTTTTTTGGAAGACCAGTTGACATCAAATCAGCAAGAAAAAATTTCTATACAGAATTAATTCAACATACCAGCCACCTATGAAATCACAGTTTTGCACCAATTATCAGAGAAATTAATCAAGAAATTAAAAGATACACCCAACAACAATTTCTTATTATCTATGCAGATAAGGATAAAAAAAAGCTACAAATGCCAACAGTAACTTCAAAAGGAATACAATTACCAACATAAAAGAAACAAAGAATTAAATCTTCACTATATCCATCATATTATCACACATTTGGAAGTATTATCAATATCACATCAGCAGGCATGTCCACATCAAACACGACATTAATATTTGGACAACTTCTATTTCAAAGTAAACAAAAGAAAACAAAGTTATTGGGAATATATGGTAATTACTTTAAAGAATTCAAATTGCAATTACTAATGCCATCAGGATTTCAATTACCACCACTCCAACCAGATTTCAGAACCACAAGTCCTTAAGAGATAATGGCATTAGAAGAAGAGGAAAAAAAGAATCAAGAATTTAATTATTAAAAACCAATTGCAGAAAATCTGGAAATTAAAACTCTGAATTTTCAAACTTCCCAAAATCAGACCAATCCAAACTCTGATATAATTAATCAATTATATTTACCTCTAATAATCAAGATCAATCTACCACCCATCCCACCAATTACTGAACAGCAACAACAGCCACAATCACTACTCCAACAACAAGTCTAGTATTAACCACAACAACAACCAATAGTCTATGTTCCAATCACCAAAATAGAAAAGTTTATTGGTAAAGAAGATGATGTTCAAGTATGGCTTAATGATGTAGAAAAAGCCATTGCAGTCAATGGATAGAATGATAACAGAGCCCTTCAAGCAATTCCCTATTTTCTACAAGATACTACCAACTCGTGGTATCAAAGTTTAACTGCCAAACCTCAAATGTTTCAGAAATTTAAAATTGCATTTTTGGAATATTTCAGTAATAACAACAGTATTAATCACTTAGCCAATGTTTTCACCACAATCAAACAGAAAAAAACTAAAGCAGTTACTATTTACTTGGGACACTTCTACAGAAACTTGTGCCAAATTCAAGCAATCCAAGCTGACACCACAGATCCTGAACCAATTTATCCATAGTCTGCACAGTAGCCTTCTTTAACATATATGATCACTACATCTGACAACACTCCAAGACACAGTCACATGGGCCAGAGATTTTGAGTCAGTTAAATTAAAGGCTAATTATGCCCAAGCCATAAACCTAGTCATAAACAGATCATCTAACTTAGATTCCAAATTAAAACAACTCAGTAATTCAATTAATCAGAAATTAGAAGGATACCTAGCTAACAATTGTGCAATTTATTAGTCATCCCAATGATGCAATAATTCTAAAAACATCAATTGCTCTCAAAATCAGTCACATCCTTCATTATTATTATCCAATCAGCTGTGACAACAAGAAATGCATATCTGCCACAACTGTGGTAAACAAGGCCATTTGAGAATTGACTGTTGCTCTTATAATAATAACCCATGATTGGAAAATCAATATTAAAACCCCAATTGCAGGTTTCAAACTCTGAATCAATACCCAAATCAGGATGAATACTTACCTAATTACACCCAAATAATACAACAGCCAATTTATTAACCACCAGTATATTAAGCTCTAATTTATCAGCCAACAACACTTGTCATTTATCAGTCACAGCCACCAGTAATATATCAATCCCAACAAATTCAAATACTGCCACAAAACTTATCTTAAAACAGAACCCAAAGGCCAAAACTGATACAACAGAGCTGGAAATCAGCAATGGTAGTCCATCAACTAATCTCCAGTTCTTCAAACCAGTCATCAGAATCTTAACAATAGAGTTCAAGAACTGGGTACTCTCAAAACCCGAATTTCCAGAACTATTTAAGTCTTCTAGTCACTCCAAAAAATGCCACACCCAACAAACCAGAACTCAAACAAAAACAGCCACTTACCAACAATATACTGCCAGCAACTATTACTGAAGATGAATCACTTACTGCTATTTTCTCTTTTGAACTCAAGGAACCAGTTGAAACACTACTATTCAGTGGAGCCACTCTAGAATCAAAACTCATCACTGCAATGTATACAGATGCTAAGGTTGATGGACAACACATCAAACTGATTCTAAATAGTGGATCAGCTGGCAGTATCATTACATAACAACTTATAGACCAATTAGGTTGCCGAATTGATCATGCTGCCAGTGCCAGAATCATAACAACTAATGGAACAACCAAAACTCCAATTGGGAAAATAGATGACTTCTCTTTTGATTATAATCTCCATTAAAGTTTTAATGATAGAAACAACTCAATATTAGGTATTAGTAGGCAACAACTGGTTGTTCAAAATCAATGCCATACTTGACTAGAACATTCAAGAACTACAGCTTAACCAAAATGGCCAAAACACATGCATGCTGGCCACTTGTGGTTATTTCAAGACCACTACCAATGACATGTCACTCATCGAATTAGAAAAAGAAGAAAAAAAGCCTATCTGGGAAGCCTACCAAGTTTTCTGAACTGATATTAAGCACAACAAATTACTACCAGTACTTTTCTGGGATGATAAAGGAAAAGAAAAGGAAAAAAATGCAGTAAAAGAAGACACCACCACTGAAAAAATAACTAGTGGCTGGAAAAGATTCTACTTACACAAACTACTGAAGCAACCGCCATATATTTCACTCAAATGCCGAGATTATGACAAGAAACTTTCTTCCATGGGAGCTTGAATTGTGTCCAATAAAGATTACTGAACATGAACCCACTATTACTGCAAGCTATGCCACAGAGAATGGTATGGCTACCCAAAATAACAAGACAAGTGGGACAACAAATTATGTCTTACTTGTGAAAAACAATTACTTGATGAAGAAATATGAAATGACATTTTTGGATGAGGAGAAACATATAACACTTTATGCCAGTACATAATCCTTATTAGTGATTGGGTAAGTTGTGGGATTCCTATTACTACAGCCTGGCACTAAGCAATCTCTTATTTGGACAGTTACTCACATGACAAGAATGAGATCTGGCAAATGGTGAATGCCAAAGTCAAAGGAACTATGCCTAGTGAAATATTGGAAATCAAAAATAATTCTCCAGAACCAGTTAACATTATTCTCATTTCAAACTCTGATGTTTTTTTTGACATAGAAACTGATTTAAAAGAGTTTCACGAGCACTATTAGAATTTAGCACCCACAAGAGAAGAGCAGAAACAGCATTTAAAAAAAATAAACACTTAATTATGTGACTACTGTTTGATTCCATGTGACTTCCAGTATTGTAATGAGTATGACTTTATTAACAATCCATTACCACACATAATCTACATCATTCCAGAGAAAGACAAACCAATCAACTGCTGTGTATCAAAATCAGAATCAACTTTCAATCTTGATTTAAATTCCAACAACAAAAATAACAAAAACAATGGTTCTAGCTCCGCTGTTACCAAAGGTTTTTGGTCTTTTTTCTTGAATGTTGTTATTGTTGATTTGCTGTGAATTCACATTCTCAGGAAGTAGTTGAATTTATTTTCAAATTATCTTCTATAATTTAAACTACTGGACTTATAAGTAAAATAGCCAATTCCATATCAGTTGCTTGTATATAGTTACATTGTAGTAAATATCAACTCTTTCCCAGAAATTGCCCATCTGGAAGCTTACTAATATGTATAGTTACTTTGCTGTAAAAGTCAACTCTTTTACAGGAATCTCATCTGTAAGCTACTCTAATAATTTTGATAAAAAAGAGAAAAGAAAATAAAAAAAATGTAAAAGAAATAGAATTTTATCAAGAAAAACGTTTTTTATCCAGGCCTGAAGTCATTAACAGTTTATTGAAATTGGTAGCTAATCAATTTCAAAATGTTAGTTGTGTTGAGGGAATTTCAAATATAATAATTTAAGGATTTGGTTTTCGAATATTTAATTTTTATTTGAATATATAAAAGATGAATTGTTTTAATTAAGATATCTAAAGTAGGATGCTATGGTAAAATACTATAAGAAGATACATTTTCTTGAAAAGAAAAGCTCTTCTTTTATACAACTTGTTGTAGTATTAGTCTTTGAACTTGCACTTTTCTCTTTGCTACAATTTGGGTGAACTAAAGATACATTTTGGTAAACTACAAATTATTTTACTAAACTATTGATTATTTCGGCAAATTTTCATTAATTTCGGCGAATTTTCATTAATTTCGGTGAATTTTGACTATGTTAAATAGTTCAGAGTATTGTGTAATTTGATCATCTTAATTTTTAGAGTACAAATCAGATTATTGGTTGAGTAATGATATTTGATAATTTGACTAAATAATAAGTGATAATCAAAATAATAATAATGTATGCTAATTAATAATAGAAATTATAAGAGTAATTTCATGCTAATTAATAGCTAAAATTCTACTGGTAACATAATTTCCTCCTCAAGACTGAGCTTTGTCAAAGTCCAAGCACTATCTGTGATATTAAGATAGTGGTCCAAGATAATTAAAGTGATCTGGTTTGAAAATTGTTGAAATTTCAGTTCTGTGAGCTTTCCAATATATTGAATTTTTATTGGATAGAATATTGGATTTTGTAGGACGTTTTCACAAGTATTAAATAAATCATAAAGTCTAAATACTGCTCTAAGTTTGTAACGAGTGTTTGTTGATTCAGCTGCTGTTTTGAATTTATTGTGAATTTGTTTTTATATAGTCTCAGAAATAATGTTGGTTGCTTTAAGTTCTAGTTTCCGTTTATAAAATGTTTTTCCAATATAAAAATATCTATATATAAGAATATATTTATTGTTCTGTTTATTAAAAAATAATAGAAGTTTTTGTTGAATTGTGCTATTTGGTAGAATGTTAATAGGAGCAGATAAAAGATTTTTTTTAGTGCTTGCTTCAAAAGTTTTGGTAATTGATTTTCAGAGTAATCGCTTGTTTTTTTTCTATAGAGGTAATAGTTTTGAGAATTATTTACTATTGGGACTGTGGTTTTTTTCTGAATTTAGTTAATTTGGCTTCCATTAATCATTATGAATAAGTCAAGAAGTATTTTCAAGACTAATATTAGTTTTTGGGATATTTGTTAAATATTTTGGGGAATAATTATAATAAAATTGATTAATTGGTAAAGAAATTTTGAAAAAAAATAAAGAAAATTATTTTTGGGTATAGGGTTTTTATTTGTTTTTGGGTTTGAGTATTTTTGTAATTACTATTTTTATTTTTATGTTTGTGTATTTTAAAAGAGATTATTATAAAAATGTTAAATTAAGTATTCAAGTTTGGTTGTTGTTCTATTATAACTATTGGTTCTAAATTTCAAAGAATATCTTTAGGGTTGATTAAAGAAGAATGTTGTTATGGGATGGTTTTCTTGTTATATTTAATTGCTGATATCCCGCTTTAATTGCAATCAGTCTTTCGTGAATTCCTTAGTTCTATTTGTGTGATAATGTCACTGTTACACTGAAGGCTTTCTTTTTACTGTTGTGATGTAAGTTATTCTTTAATTCTTGATTGTTGTGTGTGTTTATGTACTCCCTCTCAGAGGCTGAACTGAAATCTACCCACTGTCTGGGGTCTTCTC
>JAAOMT010000664.1:847944-978757 GCA_016748015.1 Geosiphon pyriformis
AAGCTCTTCTTTTATACAACTTGTTGTAGTACTAGTCTTTGAACTTGCACTTTTTCTCTTTTCTAGAATTTCGGTGAACTAAAAATACATTTCGGCGAACTACAAGTTATTTCGCTGAACTATGAATTATTTCGGCCAATTTTCATTAATTTCGGCGAATTTTGGCTATGTTATATGGTTCAGGGTATTGTGTAAATTGATCATCTCAATTTCTATGGTCCAAATCGGGTTATTGATTAAATGATGATAATTGTTAATTTGATTAAATAATAAGTGAAATTCGAAATGATAATAATATATGCTAATTAATGATAGGAATTATAAAGGAAATTTCATGCTAATTAATAGCTAAAATTCTACTGGTAACAACGGCAGAATTCAAGAACAGTAAGATTAGGGGTTTTTGTCACCACTTTTGTCTTTTCCTTTTTAGCAATGAATTATTGCTAATTATTATTTCCTTTTTGATTTTCTTTCCTCATAGGGTTTACCAAATGTTACGGGATGGTTTTCTTGTTATATTTAATTGCTGATATCCCGCTTTAATTGCAATCAGTCTTTCGTGAGTTCCTCAGTTCTATTTGTGTGTTAATGTCACTGTTACACTGAAGGCTTTCTTTTTACTGTTGCGATGTAAGTTATTCTTTAATTCTTGATTGTTGTGTGTGTTTATGTACTCCTTCTCAGAGACTGAACTGAAATCTACCCACTGTCTGGGGTCTTCTCTGAGGCTATCCTTGCAATTGCCTGATGTGTTTCTCTAATCTAGAAACACAGAATGTTAATGGTCTTTAGTGCTTTTCTAATTCTCACAATAAAGCCTTTATCAATTAGTAACAACGTGAATAATCTTGATCAAGGATTATTCTTCCAAGGGATTCAGTTGATGAATGATAGTTTCATTCAATAAATAATACAAGTAAGTTTCTTAATACTTTGGGTTGTGATAGTTCAGTTTTAAATATTTTTTTTCATTTTTTTTTGATTTTAAAGGTTTCTTGGGATATTTAATTTGAAAGTATGATTTAAAGTGGAGTTTGTTGGATAAAATTGGATCTATTGCTTGATAAGTTATGATTTTTATTACTTGATTGATTCTTTCCCAATATTAAAACTACTGTATATATACATGTTTGTAGTTCTACGAGAAAATACTTTCTTTTTGATATTTCAACCTGGTGCTTGCTGCTATCACCAGTTGGTGTTGGCTGCTATTGTGAACTGGTGCTTGCCACTATCGCGAGATGGTGTTTGCTACTATATTAATCATTACCTTTCTAAGATTATTACTGTGCTATATTATGATTGAATAGTTTGTATTATTTTTATGATTCTTTTTGCTAAATTCTTAAACCGTAACAATGTGTACCAATTTGTAGAATTAATGATTCAGGATTGTTTCTGAAATGATAGTGTTTTAATCTATCTCCATGTACAACTTTTGCTAGTACTTTGTCATCAAGTCTTAGCTTGTATAATCTATTGCCTAGAATTTTATGGATATAAAATGGTTCATCTCATTTATGTTCAAATTTTCCATTCTATTGTTTTTCAGCCTTAGTTCTGTGTAATAAAACTTTATTTCCAACTTTAAATTCGTTGGTAACTGGTGGTAGTTTGTTGTCATGTCTTTTTTTTTATAGGGCTTGAGAGTGTTCAATATAAGTGGCTGCTATGTGTCTTTTTTCTTTTAATGTACTAAAAAAAGTGTAGGCTTTTCTTTGGAGTGTTTCTTGGAAGTTTTTTTCATTGATTGGTTGCACTGGATATGTTTCTACTGTGAAATTAATTGGTAATGTTGTTGTCCTTTCATAAGTAAGATCAAATGGTATGTATTTCATAGTATCTTGTTTTAGTGTTCTGTATGCTAGTAACATTGATGGAATAAAAATATCTCATTCTTGCTCAAAATTTGTTGAGACTTTGGCTAAAGATTCACACAATGTTCTGTTGAAATGTTTTACAAATCTATTTGTTTGAGGGTAATAAGGTAATAATAAAGGTCTTTTAACATTGAATTATTTACAAATTTCTTGTATTAAGTCATTCACAAAATGTGTTCTTTGATTAAATAAAAGTTCAATTGGGCATCTATGTCTACAAATAATGTCTTCATAGATGAAATTTGTTACTGATTTTGCATCTGCTTTTTGGATGGCTCTAGCTTCAGGCCATTTGGTAAGATAATCTATTGCAACTGCAATATAATGATTTCCTTGGGTTGTAATAGGTAATGGTTTGACTAAATTAATTCCAACTCTGTCAAAAGATTGTCCAACTTTGATTGGATTTAAGAGTTTTGTAGGGCAAGTTCTTCTTTTTCTTTGACAACTATCACAAGATTCTACATATTGTCAAATGTTTTTTTGTATGTAAAACCAAAAATAATGTTCAAGAGTTCTTTGAATTGTTCTATTTCTTTCCAAGTGTGCTAAAGAAGAATTTGTGTACATGTTGTATAGAATTGTTTTTTTTTCATTTTTCTGTACTAATCTGAGTAGTTGGTTTGGATTTCTGCGATTTTTGTAATAAATTTTATTATAGTGTATGAAATATTGTTTGAATTGGTATTGTAAATAATGTTTTTTACTTGGAGACCAATTTTCTGGTATGATAAGAGTCTCCAAATAATTTTTAAGGTTGTTGTAATTTTGAGATTCATTGTTGTTTGGTTATTTTGTTGGTAAGTTGGTAAGTTGGTAGATTTGTTGTTGGTGTTAATCTTGTCTTCTTTTTAAAAGACTATCAACATTGGTGTGTAATCTTTCTGGTTTGTGGTGTATAATATATTTGTAGTTTGCTAGAAAGTCATTTCATTGAGACTGTTTAGCACTTTGTTCAGTTTTCTTTTTATTGAGCCATTTGAGGCCAATATTGTTAGTTATGATGTCAAATTCTTTTCCATTTTTTAGGTATTGTTGAAAATGTTTAAGAGCCCAAATAACTGTGGCAGCTTTTAATTCAGTTGAGCCATATTTGAGTTCTGTTGGTTTAAGTGTTCTACTAGCATAGGCAATAACTTATTCCTGGCCATTTTCATTCAATTGTAATAGGATAACATCAAATGCTATGTGTAAAGCATTAGTGGTTAGTTAAAATTGTTTGTTGAAGTCTAAATAAGCAAGAACTGGAGCTGTTGTTAATTTTGTCTTGAGAGTTTTAAAAGCTTTTTGTTGTTCCTCAGTCCATTAGTATGGCATGTTTTTATTGATAAGATAATTGAGTGGTTTGGCAATTTTTGAGAATTCTTTTATGAATTTTCGATAGTAAGAGGCTAATCTTACAAATCTTTATAGTTTTGTGGTATTTTTGGGAGTTTGAAAGTTCTTGACAGCACTAATTGTTCCAGAGTTTGGTTTGACTTCATCTTTGCTGACAATGTGTCCAAGAAAGATTAAACTTGTTTTTCCAAAGTGACATTTCTCAATGTTCAACTTTAATCCTGTTTTTCATAATCATTGAAAAACTTCTTGCAAGTGAATAAAATGAGCTTTAAAGCTTGGTAAATATACATCAGTGTTATTAAGATAGACAACTACTGATTGCCATTAAAGTCTTTCATATACAACATCCATAAGTTGCTGGAATGTTGCTGGTACATTGCAGAGTCTAAAAGGCATGACATTGAATTCATAGTTTTTTTCTTGAGTGGTAAATGCTGTTTTGGGTCGATCTTTTGGGTCCATTTCGACTTGCCAGTATCCACTTTCCAAGTCTAAAGTTGAAAAAAACTTGGCTTTTCTTAAGGCATTTAGCATGTTATCAATTCTTGAAAGAGGGTAAGCATCTCCAATTGTCACACTGTTCAGTTGGCAATAGTCAACACAGAATCTGATTTTTCCATTTTTCTTTTTAACCAAAACTACTGATGAGGCCCATGGACTTCTTAATGGTTGAATCAATTTGTTATTAAGCATTCTTTGAACTTCTTCTCTAATAAATTGGTGGTTAGCAGGTAGAACTCTATAAGCTTGTTGATGTTTTGGTAGAGCATCTCCTGTGTAGATTTGATGTTGGACAATATCAGTTTTTCCAAAATTATTGTTGTTTTTTGCAAATATATCTGCAAATTCAGCTATTAGTTGTTTCAATTGTCTTTATTGTTGAGGTTCTAAGGAACCCATGTTGATTTGAAAAAGGTTTTCTTTTAATATGTAATAGTTTTCAGTAGTAGGGATGATGTTTGGGTTGAAAAGTAGGGTATGTCTCACAATTTCAATAAAATTAGAGACAATTTAAGGGTTTTTATCTTGAAAGATGTTACTATGTATGATTTTAATTTCTAATTTATTTAATAAGACAATAGAGTAATTGTTGGGGTTGTAGAATATAACTCAAAATTTCTTCATTTCTTTGGAAATAAAAACGTTTGGAATTGAGATTTCATGTTTTAAACAGATTTGTTTATTAGATTCAAAGATTTGTTGGGTAGTGGTGGGTTTTGAGCAAGTGTAAATTTTAAGATTCATTCTGTGCATTAAGATCTATGTTTACTAGAACTGTAAATTGTCCAGTTGAACCAAAACCTTGAATTCCTCTTTCACTTTTTCCCAATTGTTCTCTGTTGTTAACTGATTGTAAACCCGAAATGTTGATTAAGAGTAGGTAAATTGCTTGGGCAATTTTTTCAGCATGTTTTATCTTGAATGGTTTTTCAGTTTTATTTTGTAGCATGATAGTGATGTCTCCAGTGTATTCTGCATTTATAATTTCTTCTCTAATGTTGATTTCTTTGCTTGCCAATGATGATCTGGATGCAATTTGAATCATTGCTTCAGATGGGATTTTAAGAGCAATTTTGAGGTTGATTTTTGTCAAGGACTTTGGTTGGAGAACCAAAGTATTCTTTTCTGAATATTTTAGATCATATTCAGCATCAATCTTAAGTGCTTTTTCTGGTTTGATTTTTTGGCCATGGTTGTTGAAATATTTAAGTTGTAGGGGTGGTTGATTTTCAAAAAGATAGATGGGGGTGGTTGGTAGTTTTTCTGCCAGTTTAGATACTCCAAATTCGATTTCATTTTTATCATTCTCATTTGGCAGGGGAATACTAAAAGCATAGCATTCTAAACACCATTGGTCATCACAAGGCATAACACATTTTTTACATAATTGAATGTTTATTTGCTCTAATCATTGAATTTGAGCTTCTTTGGTTGAGTATATATGACTTGCAATTTGGTGGTAGGTTTCTACTTCATCTTTATAATCAAATCCAGCTAATTCTATGGTGTATTCAATATATTCAGCTTCTTTTATTTGGTGGACATTTTCTTGTGTGGCTCTATTAATTAAAGTTATCACTAGATCAAAGATCATTTCAGCATCATAAAAATAGTAATAGAGTTTGTTGAGAGCACTGTTGTATGCTGCATTAAAGGGTGTTCCTCTTCTGACTTTTTCCGAAATTGATAAAACATATTGACAGGTTTGATTACATACTCCTCCTCTTATTGCAACATCAATTCAATTGTATTCTTCTGATAACATATCTCTACATGTAAAACAAGGTGTGTTGTCCTATTTTCCACTTTTTTTTGGAAATCCAAATCATTCTCTATGGCATGTTTTATAGAAGTAGCAGATGCAAGTTTCATATTCCTCTTTTGAAAAAATACAGGCTCCTATAGATGAAAGCTTTTTCTTGCAATTTTTGCATTTCAATGAGATATAGGATGGTTCTTTTCATGGTTCTGATATGGAATATCTAACTTTCTTCCATCCTTTTAATTTTTCAAAAATTTTTTGTTCTGTTTCCTCAGTCCAATTAGATGTTGATCTAAGAGCCATGTAAGTTTTAGTAAGTGGTATTTCTTTCTCCTTTTCAAATTCAAATACTGGGGCTTTTTCTGATCATTTGTTGAAAGTACTACAAGTAGCAAATACTATAGTGTATTGTTCTTGGTATGAGATTTTGAGTTCTTGAGTTTCTCAGTCTAAGTTTGCATTGGCTTTGAAAAGCCAATCATTTCCGACAAGAGCTTAGTATTGGAGTGTATTCATGACTAGAACTTTAACTGGAATGGTGATTCCATCAATGATAAATGAGAAGTTGTTAATTTCTCCTACTGGGATTTTCTTTATGCCATTAGCTGTAACAATTACAGTTTGGGCTGGTTTGTCAACAGTTCTTTAAAGCTGTTGTATTAATTGATAGATGATAATACTTTCAGCAGATCTACTGTCTAAAATTAATCAAATGGGCTTTCCTTCTACTGTAGCTTCAATGTACATAGCAGTGATAACTTTTTGCTCATTGACTGCTGCATTGCTAAGCAAGAATGATGATTCATTTGCTTCAAATTTAAATGGGAATATATCTGAAAAGTTGGCATTTTGGGCAATTTGAGCTGGTGGAATTGTATTGTTGGAAGAGTTTAATCTTGGTGCTGTAGTTTCACCTTCAGAAAGTGCAGTTTGTTGAAAATCCGATTCTTCAGACATTGTAAGATAACTGGATTGAGTGTGAAACTGAGTGGGTCTTTGTTGAACAGAATTTTGAAGAATTAGTTGATTATTGGGGTTAAATCTGTTGTGGTTTGTTAGAAAATGGTTTTGTGGTGTGAATTGGTTTTGTTGGACCAATCTTCTGGCTGGTACTTGATATTGTTAAGTGAATAGTATTTGATATTGCTGAGTTGGTAAAGGTTGCTGGTATTGTTGCTGCATCAATTGTAAAGCTGGTTGATAATAATTGTTATGATTTTGTGGTTTTGGTGGGTAATAAGTTGGTTGTAGAAATGGGTAATAAGATTGTTGTGGTGAAGAGTAATGTTAATTACTCCTGTTTTGTTGGTTTTTTTGCAATTTTCTGCAATTTTGTTTCCAGTGTCCTGAATTCCACAATAATGACAATTTTGAGATTGGTTATTGGATGATGATCCAAAATTGTTTTGGTTGTATCATTGTGGTGGTTGATATCTTGGTAGTTGTTGCTGCTGTTGTTGTTAGTTTGTAAAGTAGTTTTTAACCTTTTTTGTGAGTTGGTCTATCTTTCTTCAGCTGCTAAGCTGGTTTCTCTGATGGTTAGGTTGACAAGTTTGGTGTGATTTGCTTCTTTTATTGCTATTTCATAGTTCTTTGCATGTTTAATAGCAGTGGTTAGGTCTTCTGGAGCATGTGGACAAACTTTCTTAATAAGTTTGTCTTTTAATCTTGCTATGAACTGATCCAGAATCTGGACATCAGAAAAGTAGTCATTGGTTTCCAATTGCTGAATTCATCGAAGAAGTTTGTTGAATCTTCTAAAATAGGTCATGACAGTTTTAGATGGTTCTTGCTTAATATTGTGAAAGCAGTTTTGGAAAGTGATTGAGATGTTGTTGTTGGTAAATTGTTGTAGAAAAGCATCTTTAAATGCTTGCCAGTTTCCAAAGGGTTCTTCTAGGTTTTCAAACCATTTTTCTGCTGTTTTTTGGAGAAAGTATGGAATTGCTTTAAGCATTTTTGCTGCAGTCCATCTGTTTGCATCTCCTGCTTTTTGAAATTTGTTAAATCATTCTTGAAAACTAGTATTATTGTCTTTACCTATGAATTCTGGAATTTTTGCAATATAAGCAGTTGTCATTTTTTCTTTGTTTTCTGTGGTTTCTTTTTGTTCTGATTCAGTTTCTTCACTTTCCAAGTTTTCTGAATGATTACTTTTGTTTTCCTGTAAGTAATCAATAATATTGGTGCTTGTTGATATTGGTTCCTGCTGTTGAGTAAGATTTCTGGATGACTGAAAATCTTCTGGTCTGGAGAAATAGTTTAGTGGTGAATTTGGTGTTTGTAGTCGAGTAAGTAAAATTAGAAATGGTGTAATAGAAAGTGGTAATTTGACACTGGTTCCTTGTTCAGGTGTTTGCAAGTATTTGGTAGTTGTATTCGGTGTTTTTGAAGTATTTGGGGTGGTATTTGAGTGTTGTTTCAGTTTTTGTTTGCCTTTGTTGCTAGTTTTTGTTTTTGATTCAAGGTCAAAAGAGTATTTGGGCTGTACTGGATATTTTTTTTCATAATACTCAATAATGTTAAAATTAAGTTCTTGAAAGTAGATAGCAAGTATTTCACTGTTTAGGTCTTCTGTTCCCAATTGTGAATAGTTCATTAAATTATTATAGAAGTTGTTTCTGACTTCTGAAATGTTGTAGTTTTCAAAAAGATAGTTGTTGATATGATTTTCAATGTATTGGTATAGTGATTTCTTGAAAATTTCAATTCCATCTTGGATGTTGAATCTTTGCTTGTAGTGAGTGTAGATTAACTGATAATACTCTAGAGTTGTTGTGTCTGGTGTAGTTGCCACTTTGAAATTATTATTGCTGTGTTATTTCCATGGGAGAGCACCAAATATTACTGGAGATTTTTGGTCTCTTTTTTTAAATGTTGTTATTGTTGATTTGCTGTGAATTCACGTTCTCAGGAAGTAGTTGAACCTCTAGTAACTGAATTTATCTTCAAATTATCTTCTATAATTTGAACTGCTGGGCTTATAAGTGGAATGACCAATTCCATGTCAGTTGCTTGTGTATAGTTACATTGTAGTAAATGTCAACTCTTTCTCAGGAATTGCTTATCTGGAAGCTCACTAATATGTGTAGTTACTTTGCTGTAAAAGTCAACTTTTCTACAGGAATCTTGTCTATAGGCTACCCTAATAATTTTGATAAGAAAGAGAAAAGAAAATAAAAAAAATGTAAAAGAAATAGAATTTTATCAAAGAAAATGTTTTCTATCCAGGCCTGAAGTCACTAACAGTTTATTGAAATTGGTAGCTAATCAATTTCAAAATGTTAGTTGTGTTAAGAAAATTTCAAGTGTAATAATTTTAAGGATTTGTTTTTCGAGTATTTAATTTTTATTTGAATGTATAAAAGGTGATTTGTTTCAATTAAGATATCTAAAGTAGAATGCTATGGTAAGGTACTATAAGAAGATACATTTTCTTGAAGAGAGAAGCTCTTCTTTTATACAACTTGTTGTAGTACTAGTCTTTGAACTTGCATTTCTCTCTTTGCTATAATTTGGGTGAACTAAAGATACATTTCGGCAAACTACAAGTTATTTCACTGAACTATTGATTATTTCGGCAAATTTTCATTAATTTCGGCGAATTTTGACTATGTTAAATGGTTCAGAGTATTGTGTAATTTGATCATCTTAATTTCTAGAGTACAAATCGGATTATTGGTTAAGTAATGATATTTGATAATTTGACTAAATAATAAGTGATAATCGAAATAATAATAATGTATGCTAATTAATAATAGAAATTATGAGGGTAATTTCATGCTAATTAATAGCTAAAATTCTACTGGTAACACTGCTCAATATGGCAACGAAAATACCAACAATTCAGACTCCAATTCAAACTCCAAAATATATATTGTGCTTTCTGATCTCTCGAAAGAACAGAAACTCAGATGGTACAGTAACAACAATGAAGGTATTATGCCAGAATGAAATAATATTAACAAAATTTATATATAATTATATAAATTAAAAAAAATAAATTGGGCAAATATTATAATATAAAATATAATTAATATCTATATTGAGATTTTTCTAGCTGTTACTAATGATCGGCAGCTATGTGGAAGAACGCCAAATACCAAAAAGCACAAAGACTTGTTCACCTATTGTTTTTTATCGACATAATTATATAAACACTATTATTTTTCAACTGTCCTAATAAAAAAATCTTTTTCCATATGTCGGTATTTTCAAAGGCAACCTTAAACAAACCAAGCCCGGGTAGCTCAACTGGTTAGAGCCTCCGAGTGGTATCTCAGATGGGTCTTTCTCTTGCCTAATCATTTAACTTTTTGTCGATGTTTATACATCAATATGGACTATTGCTCCATTTTTTGTTTCACTTTCTGGGTTTGGTCTTTTTAAGAGAGCTTCGCGGGTGGAATTGCGAAATTTAGTGTTCAAGTTTCCTACCTTTTCGCTATAGGTTCTGTTTTGCTTGCCTCACTTCTTTCTATGCTTCCAGTTTTCTGGCATTTTATTTGCTTGCTTTTCTCTTTTGTAATGCTTGATTTAACTCCGCCCTCCCCTCACTATCGAGTGCCTTAATTGATATCCTTTATACAAGAACACACTCAGAATAGGGAAACAAAGACAATTGATGGTTCTATGAATCGACATTAGGGGGTCAATTACTTGCTTGGTTGAGAGAGTTTTTTCTTAAATATCCTTGATTGTCGGAAGCATCTTGTATATGTCATTAACCAGGCTATGGTCGCATGACTGGGGACAGCTCTTATGATTTTTTTCTCTCGCGTCAGCCGGCCATTTCTTTACACACACAGAGCTTTCCATGATTCGAAAGCTCGTGAGTGAAGAATGTAAAGAAAGACGGAATGTATAACGGATTAATCTCAAAAAATCATGGAATAACTCGATGCCAATCTGTTGATCCTCATGGCAGAAATTATGAATCGGTCATACCGAACAACTAAAAAAATCAAAACTTGTTCTTCCTACAGCTCAGCATCCTCTTCTAAACGCAGTAATTTGACTTATCAATCAAATATTTTCCATACTTGCGGGTTCACATGCTACGAAGTAACTTGGGAAAACAGGGTCCGCAAAAAAAGACTCAAAAACGAACAATTACCAAAAAAGTTTCACTTCCCAAATTGACTTTTCTTTCTGACCTTTGAAAACAAAATTTTTTGAATAAAATTTCACCTCAATAATTGATTACGAACGTCAACTTTCGAGAAACGAAAAGATCAGTCATCACAAAACTCCTTGTCCCTCGCATAAGAAAATCATTACTCGACTTACAGATCATGTGACGTTTAAATCAAAAGCTACAAATTGTTCACTTCTCTTTGATCGCCCTTCACATATATTCACATGAAAAATCTTTGCCCAAAACTTCGTCCATTTTCTTTTTTATTATGCAACTCGCTTACTTTATGAGCTGCATCTTTTCACGCATTACGCCAACTCTTGCTTTTTTAATTTCTTTTGGCTTCATCGGTGCTATTTGTATGAGAAAACTAAAGGGATTACTGCAGAAATTATGTCAGAAGTTTTTCCTTTTTGTTGCTATCAATTTGCATCAAGAGATAAGACCCGACAAAAATCTGAGGATCTTCGGAAGATGTGTGGTTCGAGACCCACACTGGGCATCAAGGTTCGCCAAAGCCATAAGTTTTATTTATGGGTCCCCTCTTATCCGCCCCCCTCAAAAATTCAAAAATATAATTGTTTATGTGACCAAACACAAAGTTATGTGGCAACACCGGACCAAAGTAAGGTATCTGTTCTGTACATGACGTCTAACCGTCATGAATGTGTGGAACATCAACTAATCTTGCCATAATTATGAGCATCTGTCAGTATCTATTACAGACGTTGAAATTATCCTTTCATCGGGGGAATCTGCCTCATCGTATTCAATGGACTTCAAGATTCTGCAAATTTTCATTAATCTGCGCTATTAAACTTGGGTAATGTCATAGCTTTGAGAAGTCATTTTGAAGTTGAACACCAAGGGGAAAACAACCTTTAACCATGTTTTTATTCATATTTAAATCATATTTTATTATAATCAAATAACCCGTCAATTTCTCACGGGAAACTGCTGAACCATAATCATGGTTAAAACCAACTCGGGAAGAGTTAAAATTTCAATTGATTAAAAGCTCGGATCAGTATTAGGTATGAGGCTAAAATGTCCATCAATCAATGCCTTGAGGATTCCCCAAGCGCCATTTTTATCTCTGTCTTAAAGTCCCGCAATTCCGGCAATTGTACACTTCGGAACCTCCAATGATTTTTATGTTATCACTAGCTTATAAGCCTCATTTTGGATGACAAAACGGATCACTACCTCATCGGCCTTGGCGATCAGAGCATTTTCCGGACAGTCTTCCACGTGATTTTTCTCACCTTATGATTCGTCATGTATAACACCTTAAACGGCGCGATCAAAATTGGGAGTGGAGAACAATATCGCTTTCAATCTACAGATACACAATCATTCTCCGTATGTGCGAGACTGCTTTGTCGAATCGCCAACTCTGTATTTCGTTTTGAAGTGGATATACTTGCATAGGCGAAAAATTCATCCAATGCCATCGGAGTCTATTTTACTCATGACTTTAGAGGACGAATACCAAGTGAAGGGTTTACGAACGTCAGGATCAATAGACTGCATGGATGGGTCCAAAACATATGACGCATGTTGTCATGTAGACCCAGGAAAAAATACATTCGAGAATATGAAAGTTACAATCTGATGTAATCTTGTAGGGATAGGCTCACGTATTGCTTCTACGCTTAGTTCCGAAGTATAAAGGCCATAGCGCGTGTTTGTTTTTATTAAAAAAAAAAGGTTTAAATTAAAAAAATTTTCTGGGACTACATATTTTAAGAAACTACATGTGAAGATACGAGGCATAAAAATGATAAAATAAAAATAAAAATAAAAAATTTCTCAACGCGAATCATGATAATTTCGTCTCATGCACTCAGCTCCTGATCATTGGCTTCAGTGATATTAACAGAAGCCGAACCTAAGCAAACTCGTAAGAGCATCAGCAAAAAGATGTTTTTTTAGCCATTTCTTTCCGTCAAGATTTTTGATGCAGTTACATCGGTTAAATTTAATATCACGTGCATATCAACCAACCATCAAAACAAACTTCTTTTTATAGTAAATCATTAAGACAGGCTCATTGCAAACAATGGGTTCGAGCATATATGTGATGATCGAGATATTTAAAAATAGTGGTTGTACTTTCATTACTCCCATCTCAAGCTTTATGATATTCATTCAATTCCTATGTCTACAGTTTTGTGGAAGAACCATTAAAACCACGATAGTTTAATATCGATTCTCGCTTGTTCTGTATAGAACGCGATATTTGAACCTATTTTCAATTAATAAAGATTTGCCGCCTTATTTTCAAGACATGGCCACAACAAACCTTAAAAGTTTACAAAATCAATTGCAAGAGTTACTGGACCTCTCAGCCCACATCAATGGTATTTTTCATTCAGTTCAAAAGTCGATTGATTTACTTCGTCGCTTTTTGTATAACTGACTATAGTCTACTTCAGTGTTATTACAAAAACACTCAGAGCTGCTTCGTAAACGAAATTTAGTTAGGCGGAATGGAGAAGACTCCGACGACGATTTCAACATATTGAGCTTTGATGTTGATTTAGCATTGCGCTCTCTGCAAGGTTAATTTTCTATCTTGAGCATTGATCTAAATGATTGAAAATTATATAAATGTAGTTTTTGTCAATTATCCCAATCTTTTAATTATATCTTCCTTTAATGGTCAAATTTATCCAAAGTTTTCATTCTTTTTGAAAGTTTATTTAATTCTTAAAGGACTTGGGTTATAAATAGTTTCGTAATGTTTTTTGTGATATTTGGATCATCTTCATCACCTCAACTTACATTTTATCCCAGTAATCTTTTATTAAATTATCTGATTGAATTTGAATCTTGATTTTTTCAAAGTATTGGAAATTCGAAGAGAAATCCGGGCCGTTTGTGATGAATTGAATGAAGTGAATGAACAGCTTAAAGGTGAAGAACCATCCCGTAATTGGTTTGACTATATTGAAGACACGATGGAATATTTGTATACTGTATTGAAAGCAGGGCTAGATGGTAAGTCGAATCTTTTAATTTTTTAATTCTTATTTTTATTTGTTTATTTATTTTTAATTTGATCTTTGTAAAGCGGCGGTTGAAGAAAGTCTGAAACCTAATCTATATGACACGCCTTCCAGCTCTCCAAAAGATATTTACAATGCCACTAGGGTCTATCGTGACTTTTCCTCACCGTCAAAGAAGTTCATGCCTGGATGTAATTATTATTACAAATCTCCGAGCTATAGTAGTAGCAAGTCTTCATCTACCACAATGGGTGCTTCACCGCTTCATGGTTCTTTCGCTTTACAACAGGAACCCTTAAGGTCAAATTTTACAAGACGTCTCCCGATTGATACTTGTCAGGTTTCTGCTGGTCGTTTCTTTATAGGAAATCATCCATTTCTTCAGAGTTACGCAAAGGCATGCCCCACCATTTTGATTTCTGATGAACAAATGATAGCTGACACTACGGGGATGCCAAGTCATTGGATGACGATGAATGAACATTTAAATGGCTGTTACTATGAACTTGATTCTGCCTCTAAGCATCTAAATCAAATAATTAAACAAGAATCCGGCGAAGAGTTTGTCGATGCTTTGGAAACACCCGAAAAGCATATTGAAAGAAGTATCCTTAATGTTGATCGTAAAGCAATGAACATTAAAGAGTTAACTGCTCTTGCAGACCAATTGATGAGTCGAAATAGTTCACTCTCTAGCTCGATTCTGAGCGCCGTGGTCGAGGTTGAAGATGAATCGCATATTCTTCAGGCATGGTCTACTAAAGTATAAGGAAAAGTGAATTATTCACACTCAAGAAATCATTTAAACGTATTTTTTGTTAATAGGAAGACATTGATCATAAAGTAGAATCATCTTTTACTCTATCTACCACCCCATCCATCCCATCCACCCCGCTCTCGTGCTCTCCCAAGTCTTCCGATTACAAAATTACTCTGGGTCGTGATAAGCCAACACATTTGTTTGCGGAGGAGGTTACTGTCGGCAACCCACTTAGGATAGGTTCCGGCTATGGTTCCTATATTGTATATACTTGTACGGTAAAGGGCCAAAAGGTAAATTGAATATAATTCTATATTTTTTAAAAATTTAGACCATATCTTTTTGACAATTGAAATCTCAATAGGGCGCGAATATCGCTGTGAGAAAACGATATTCAGATTTCATCAACCTGCGTGGGCAACTTCTTAAGGACCAACCCTCTTATAGAAAGCTGGTTCCGAAACTCCCTCCTAAAAAAGTTATTGGTGTGTATTCTTTAATGAAATTTGAATTTCTTTTGCATAAAATAATTCATTGATTTTTTGAAATATAGGTAAATTTGATGCAGAATTTATTGAAAAACGTCGTAATGAACTTGAGTACTTTTTGACTTATGTCCTTTTACATCCAATGTTGGGGGCGACGCCCGTTGTTTGCCATTGGTTCATAGGATAATTTCACTCTGTAATGATGCTTCAACGATTGGACTGCATCGTTTTATATTAGCTATTAGCCAACAGCCCCATGTACAAATTCTCCCCTTTTAATGTTAGTTGTATTATTTTCAATTATTTATTTAATATAGCATATTTTGGGGATTTTATTATACGGTGTATAGCTTTATATATTTTAATTATTTCAAAGAAGCCAACTGAGCAGAACGAATATCTATTTATTTTCACGGTTTAGGTTTTCGAAGAGAATAACTGTCCAAATCTTTAAAGTTTTCTGTTAGTTTCTAAACCGTTTTAATCTTGTCTTTTTATTAGTTCCATTAATATAGTATTATTTCTCATTTTCTAGTTACACTTGATTTGTTCCAAAAAATCTTGTTGTAAATAGCCATGATACCAAGCAAAAATATTATCAATTTATTTTTACAGAAATAAGGAACTTGGGCCGTTTTACTTTATATAAATCCCACCCTTGAGCTTGGAAAATTTTAAAAACCGAAATTAATTTGTGGAAATGTCGCCCGAAAATAAGATAATAAATAAAGATTGGGAAGGTAAAAGTGACCAAGAAACAAATTTCCAACTGACAAATTGAATACGTGACCCAATAATTATAGATCAAAAATCACATCACGCCCAACACTATATTTGCCCGCGAGGGGATTTTTGGCTATATTTATCAGGTTACGTCCATTACAGATCAGAAACTTAATCAATCCATTCCTCTTCATCTTCTTCACGCAGGATTGAATCATTTTTGGGAGCTGAGCATATACACAAGGTTTCCAAATATCCTGGATCAGAATTAATTTTATCTAAAACTTGCTGCGCAGCGATCTTTCTTGCTGATCGGATATTGTTGGAAACAGCAAATGAAACAAATTCGTCATGTATGAATATCGAACAACGCTGAGAATCGTCATTGAGACTTTCGGTGGTGTGATTTCTTCAATAGCGAATATTAAAGAAAATAAGTATAGAAACTCGAAACTTCAAACAGGAAAATGGATATAGGTTGACCAAAATGACTTTGAAGTACCTTAAAAACAACATGGTACATCCTTCTTTTTGCATATATTCTGTTAGCTTCTTGACGGGATGCACCTTCAAGGTGTCTGGCGTCACATGAGTACTAAGAACTGACTTAATGCACAAGTCGAACATACGTTGGGGCACTGATATATCGAAGCCTGAATCAACCAAAACAGCTCCCAGCATACTTTCAACCACGTCACTTAGAACCTTGGGAACGTCGATATCACTCCAATACTCCCCGACATCTTCGCCTTTTGAACGCATGTCATTGACAATATTGTTAAAGATAGTTATCCCCGACATGAGTTTAGGGGAAAAGTGAATGATATGCTTGTGAAGGCCCATTCGCTCACATATGGCACCTAGAATTTGATTATTAACAGAAGCATCCTTAAGATCGGTGATCATGCCAGGTGATCCGTCAGGGTATTTCTCAAACAAATATTTGACAGTCATAAAATCCAATATGGCGTCCCCCAAAAACTCGAGACGTTGATAACAAGACGTAGAAGAGTTAGGTAAGCTCGCGTGGGTTAATGCTTCAACAATCAAGATCTTATTCTTAAAAACATATCCTCCACATATCTGTTCAACTTTTTTCACATCTAAGGATTTAAGAGCTTTGGGGTCAGCTCGTGGAGGATTCTTATTGTTTAAATGAAATTGATCCCATCCAGTTATGTCATCGAAGGGGACATCCAGGGCAATTGCAACTTTTAAAGCTGCTTCTGCTTCGCCACTGAGATAAGCTGCCCCTAGCAACGCCTCAACTACATCGGCGAGAGTTTTGTCGGCCAATTCATGAACTTTTTCTTTCTCTAATATTTCTGGATTATCAATTGAGGTTATCATATTAGCTGGTCTCCAGGCTCGTCGGTTGAAGGGTAATGATGTTATATACTCATAAAGATGAAGCTTCCGTGAACTTCGGTAAAGTGTTTTATTGCATATAATGCGTATACGTTGACAATGTAATTGCCCTTCATGCTTATCGGGAAACATCACATAAAGCCTAACCGTTACGCAAAATTTTAGGAACGAATCACCGAGAGTCTCGAGTCTTTCGTAATTCATCTCCATGTTCGCAGATGGAGTGCTTAAAGCAACCAATAATAAATCATCGCGAATCGGCAATTCGAGACGGTTTCTTAACTCACGAGCCAAAAGTAAAGAGTCTAATCTTGTGAATATTGAGGGGAGCAACATCGCTGATCGAAATACGGACGCTCGTATTGAATACTGTTTGCTGAATTCAGGAATTACATACGTCGCCGTTCTTCCTTTAAGAACAGGAAGAGCACCAGGAACAGGTTGTAGAAAATTCATAATTTTGGAAATTTTCCTTACTTCAAGTAAGGGTTGGTCGGGATACTGAGGATCAAGGTCAAATAACTTTTTGTAAAACTCGGCAAAAGTTTCGCAATCAGTTTCACGAAGTGCCACGCCTTGGGGTATAGGCGACAAAGGATTCATGTCATAGCGAATGGCCTGCACAAAATATCGCCGTAAGTTGTCAGAATAATCAATGATCACCGCATCCTCCAATTCTGGAATGTTTTCAAGGTCTATCGGCATATGTTTGAGGTTCACCGCAATATTAATTCCATCCCAATCAATAAAATCTAAAGTGTTTTCATTAATAGGGGCGTTGCGGACAAGTGGCGCTACCATGTAAGTCACTTTTTCGATTTCGCATTGAAATTCTTTGTTGACAATGGAGCTAAAAACACGCAAGGTGAACTTGAACACCAAGTCTAATTTTTCAGCGGTCAACTTAATACTTTTGGAATAAGGAAAAACATTTAAATTGATTCCGACACTTTGAAGCCACAAAGTAATATCTGGGAAATCAGGAAATTGCTTCCGTGTTAGTAAGCACAATGTACGATAGGACTGTCCATCAAAAACTTCATCTTGGAGATCTAATTTCAGAATAGTTCCATAAAATTCTTCCGGAGCTTTGGAATTCTCTTCTAAACTCCAAAGGTCGGGAGATTTTAATCGATATTCTCTTTTAGACTTGCGAGCCCCTTCTACAAGCCCATGTTCATCACGAGTTGGCTTCAACATTTCATGATCTTCTTCTACCCATTCAATTGTCGGTAATAAGTGATCATCTAATGCATTCTTTTTATAAAGGTTTAGGCAGGCTTTGAAAGCTACCGCTTTCTTGGCTATATTGCGATTACGAGATACCTCGCTGACGGCAACACGTACTGGGGAATTATTGGGCAATGTCAAAGTACAGATATAACCACCAGATTCGCGTTGAATATCAAATTGAGGCTGCAAGTCGCAATAAGGATCACGGGGCAGTTTTGAACAATAATAGTGGAGAAGGGAAACAGCTGAATCATAGCTCAAAAGCGCCCCAGTCTGTTCAACAATATAACGCTGTTCCGACCCATCAACACCATCATCTGAATCCTCTTCGTCTTCATCAAGAGCTAATTTACGATCTTCTGGAAGAGTTTGACACCATTGTTTCAATACCTCTTCAGCTTCGTGCATTTCTTGAAGCAACCCTATTTCTCTATTGTTGTCCTTTTCCAGCATTACAATATATTTTGAATCCTTACGTCGAGCTCTACCCCGAGATTGAATGTAGGCTCGAAGTGTATTAAAGAAATCAAAACTAAAGAGTAGTGAATGATAAAAGTCTTGAGAGGAAGTCCAGTGCGTTTTAAAATCAGGTTAAAAAAATATAATAGAATTGGTTCAAAATGTTTACCGGATGACAATATTACAGGGTTGGATATCTAAACCTTCTTCAGCGACATTGGTAGCGATGAGTAAATTGATCTCTTTATTTCGAAAAGCTGCAATAGTTCTATTTTGTTCTTTAAATTTCATGTGAAGATCACCCTCTTCATTGGAACCATGTCCTACAAGGACACTAGACTTTATGAAATCTAGGGTGCCGATCTCTCTAATCAAGAGATCCAAAACATTGGCGGTATGCCGGCGTTCTACAAAAACGATACCACAAAACTCATCTGAATTTTGTCGAAAACAGTCCAAAATTCTAATCAACATAATCACTTTAGGAGACAGAATATGAATTTCTAGTTCTGGAGGCTCGAATATCCACTTATCAACAATTGCCAGTGCTTTTTGCATGAGACGTTGTTCTTCCTTTAGTAACTCCAAATCATATTTCTCGGGATCTAGCTTGCCTTCATATTTTTCATTTAGTTCATCTAGAATGAATTTCCATATACGATCTGAGCACCACGGGCCTAGTGTTTTAAGAGCTTGGGAAGCACTCTGGAAAGCTCTTTGAAGCTTATTTACACCAAGACACTCTTCCAAAAGTGTTTGATAAAGGAGGGTTGGTGAATATTCTGGTGGAGTTTTATATCTACAAGCAATCTCCTCAGGTCGATTCACGAACTGACGTAATTCTTTTGTATCAATTGCGGTGAAAACCTTGGAATTTAAATTATTTTCGAGGTGGCTTTACAAATTTTATTCAAAATTGGTGTAAGGATATGGAACATTATTATAAAATAATCAATTTTCTTAATACCTTGCGGATTGTAATTTTTTACGTGTGTTTATTGGAGAAGCAGTCATCCCAAATATTTTAGGTCGATTTTTCTCAGGACAACGATCATAAAACTCCCTCATAATCAAGTTGTAAGGATGACGTTTTGATGTGTGATGGCATTCATCAAAAACCAACAAGTTAACCTTTGCAGCACACAAAATTTGATTTTGAATAAGCATTAACTAACTTTTATATTTCTGATTAAACGAGAACCAGAATCCGGAAATTTTTAGTTTCATTTGAGAAGTACTGTAAACAAAACTTTAAACTCACTTGGGATAATGAGATGAAACCATGGCGCAAGATATTCAAGAAAATTTGAGCAGTCATTACAAGGACATCAAAATTTTCAAAATTCTTCCGCCATTCGCTTTCGCTCCAAAAATCAACACCCATTTCTCCGCAAAAGTATTTTACTTTTAGATCACAATTAGTCTCGATTACATTAGCTTGCTGAAACACAAGTGGGACAAGATTGACAAGGAAAAAAGTGAGCTTTGTCTAATAAAAGGATGTTCAACATAGAAGATTTTAGAGATTTACGGTAGAAGAGAATAAATCAAAATAGCAAATTCTATTTCCAAGCAAAAATCCACATAGTGAATAAATTTGAAAAGATTTGTTTCGAAAATTGTTAGGGAATAGCTTTCAAAGATTTCCTACCTCACGCCGTATCATTCTTAGCTGTCTTTCCTCGGCTGCAACATCTTTGATTAGCAAAACAGAAATAAAGGTCTTGCCACTCCCAGTGTCCAAAACAGCTATTACATTCCCCTTTTTTGATTTTTCCCACAGCTCAACCTGATATTTGCGGGCAGTTAAGGCTTGGGTAGCAATAACTTCAATTTCCGGTTCTTCTACGGAATCGACCTCATTTTTAGTACCATTCATGTTCCTTTGTCTACCACAAATGAATATAACGATTTTTCGAGTTATTCCCAAAATTTTAATATCACATGATATTCTGATAATGCTCAAAATTTAAAATTTAAGTAATTTTTGGTAGTAAAAATGGTTTGTTGTTTTTTTGTTTTGTTAAAAATTAATTTAAAACTATGATTATTTATAAAGAATAATTATTTTATAATAATATAATTAACTATATATAATTATGTATAATTATACAAAAATAAATATTTATAATTATAAAAGATTTTATTTAAAATTTTAATTTTTTTTTAAAAAAAATATATTTACTTTTTTCTTGTATTTTTGTTAAGTTTTTTTTAAAAATAAAAACAACTAAACAGCGTTTTTTAAAGTACTTTTTTTAAATAAAAAATAAAAAACTTATTTTTTTATTGATTTTTTAACCACAAAAAAAGCAAAAAAAAATTGAAAAAATACTTTACTATTTTTTTTTATTTAGTTTTATTTGTAAGTTATTTTTTTAACATATTTTTTATAAAATTAAAAATATTAAATGTTTTTGCTGTTAATTTAATTAAAAATAAAAACTTGTTTAAATATTAAAAAAATATTCTTATATATATTTAATAAAATAGAAGAAAAACCAAAATATTAAGCATTAAAATGTTAATTTTGCTAAATTTTTAAATTTATGTTTTAAGATAATAAGTTAAACAATTATTATAGTAATATTAATAACAAATTAAATATTAATAACATAAAAAAATTGATGTAAAAAAATTGGTTTTATTAATAATAAAAATAAAAAAGTTTTTTTAAAAATAAATAATACAACTTTGTATAAGATTTATATATTAGTATTTTTTGTTAAATAAGTTTATTAAACAACTTAATTTTAGTGTTTTAAATAACAATAAAATTTTTAATTTTTTTTTTATATTTGATAAAAAAATTCAAAAAAACTTTTTTTTTATATCTAAAATTTAGAAAAAAAGCATATTTGTTAAAGTTTTTTAATTATTCTGCTTAATATATTTAAACTGTTCTTGCTTAATCACAAGATTATTCTTAATTCTAATATTGTTGTTATAAAAAAGTTTGTTAGAATTTTTGGCTCTGGTATTGCTAAAAAGAATGTTTTTTTCAGAAAAAAAAGTGTTTTGAAAAATAATATGATTAATAAAAAAATGTTCATCAAAAAATTGGTTAATTGTTTTTGAAATTCTAAAACTGACAATATTATTAAATTTAATAGTGTAAATATAAAAAAAACTTTTTGATAAAAAAAACTAATGTAAATTATGGCAATAGATGTTTTAGATAAAAAGAATTTAAATTAGATACCAAAGAAACTTAGTTTAGTAACTAAGAAAGCACTAAACATATTTTTAAGAAAAATTAAGTTTCTAAGTAAAAATAAAGATGATGTTTTTTTAAATACTTTTGTGGTTTCTTTTCTTCTTTAAAAAATTTAGTTAATATATTTGTTAGAAAATCTTTTATATTAGATATTAATTTAAATACTATAATAAAAAAATTATTTTAGAAAAATTTGAAAGTAGTCAAAAAATTGTTTATAGATATTAATAGTTTTAAGAAAATCTTTATTTTTTTAAATTATTTATGTGTTATTTACTTTTAAATTAAGCTTGATACAGATAACAAAAAAAACAAAAGCTGCAAATATTTTAATAAATGCTAATTTCAAAAAATTGGCTGTTCATTCAAATTAAGCTGTAATAATTAAAAATATTCTAATAAAAATATTAGTGAAAATTATGTATACTGTATTATTTAATTTGAATTAATTAAATTAATTAAGATATAATTAATTAGATTATAACAAAAAACAATTATAAAATTTAAGCAATTAAGTTATACAAATCTAGTTATAGCAAAATAGTTTATTTTAATTAGGAAAAATACTATATAGATTGTTAGAATTGACATAAACAAAAAAACATAAAATGCTAAAAATTATAATAAAGCACTGCTTTATATTTTTTCTGTAAAAATAAATGTTCATAATCTCTAAAACTTTTAGATTTTGTTGGTAAAAAAATATGTATTATAAATTATTATTTAGTTATATATGTTTAAACCAAATATGTTATAATATGTTTTGATTTTAAATCTTTATTAAATACTACTATGTAAATTATACTAGTGCTAAAGAGTGCTAATTTGTGTTAATCTTAATTGGAATTAGCCAAATATGCTAAGTGTGCTAAGTATAAAAAATTGAATTATATATTAGTTGATTATATAGCTAATAAAAAAATCTTCTTAAATAATTTTCTTTATAAAATTTTGTTAATATTAGATAAAAACAGGCTTGTCACTATTTATGCCAAATAGTTGGTTTTTATTACTTGTCCAGTTTTTTTTGGCAGTATATTTTGAACAAAACTTGTTAATAGTTTCTTATTTTTTTTTTTTTCTACATAAAAATTATTTAAAATTTGGTTTTTTCTGAAAGTAAAGTTTTTTTTGCCAATTATGTTGAAAGTAAATAATAGATTTGCTATTTTTAAGCACAGTTTTATCAGTCTTATGAAACAAGTTAGTAAGCTAATTAAAAAATTAAACACACTTAGATCAACAGTTTTTCAGTTTAATCTTGGATATTAGCTATTAATAACTCTTTTATTACAAAATTAAGAGACAGATATAGTAATAAGTAAAAATTTAGGTGTGATTATCAGTAGTAAAATTGTTGTAAAAGTGGTATTATTGAATTTGTTAGTAGTTTTTAAATTGAAAGACAACATAAAAAATTTTTTAAATATAGTTTTGGGTTTTTTGGCCAAAGTAAACAATATTGGTTTGGGCTTGGGATTTCAACTTTTTTAATAACCAGTTTTGTTTAAAAAATTGCTACATATAATGTCAAGAGAATAAACAATTTAGCCAAGCAAAAAAACATTATTTGTTAATATAAAAAATTTGGCAATCTAATTTTTTTATAATTGAAATAGAATTAAAAAAACAACACAAATTGTAAATAAAAAACAAGTTTTCTGATTTGAAAGTTTTTGTATCTGGTTTGAATTCTGGCTATTTATGTTTAAATGTGACAATAATAATAAATAATATATTTGCTTAATATATATATAAAATATTAAAAATTTTAAGTTGTTTTCTATTAATTTATTTTTTGTTTAATAATAGTTTTTTTAGTTATAATTATAAAAACTTATGCTGGTGCTTTGACAAGTGTATATTTTGATTAAACTGGTAAAATAAACTTTTTTATTACTAAAACAGTTAGTTTTGGTTCCTATGTAATACTAAAAAGTAATTTTAATAAAGACAGTATAAGAAAAAGTAATATTTTTAAGAAATATTCTAGATTAAATTTACATAATTTACTTTTTGAAAACTTTATGGCCAAGCTACTAATATAAAGTAATTTAAAAAGTGTAAAAAAGACTATTAATTATATTTTTGTTAATAAAAATCTTCTGTTAATAATTGTTAACTATAGTGTTTTTAATGTTGTTACAGGATGGTTTTCTTGTTATATTTAATTGCTGATATCCCATTTTAATTGCAATCAGTCTTTCATGAGTTCTTCAATTCTATTTGTGTGATAATGTCACTGTTATACTGAAGGCTTTCTTTTTACTGTTGCGATGTAAGTTATTCTTCAATTCTTGATTGTTGTGTATGTTTATGTACTCCTTTTCAGAGGCTGAACTGAAATCTACCCACTGTCTGGAGTTTTCTCTAAGGCTATCCTTGCAATTGCCTGATGTGTTTCTCTAATCTAGAAACACAGAATGTTAATAGTCTTTAGCGCTTTTCTAATTCTTACAATAAAGCTTTTATCAATTAGTAACAACGTAAATAATCTTGATCAAGGATTATTCTTCTAAGAGATTCAGTTAATGAATGATAGTTTCATTCAATAAATAATACAAGTAAGTTTCTTAATACTTTGGGTTTGTGATAGTTCAGTTTTAAATATTCTTTTTCATTTCTTTTTGATTTTTAAAGGTTTCTTGGAATATTTAATTTGAAAGTATGATTTAAAGTGGAGTTTGTTGGATAAAATTGGATCTATTGCTTGATAAGTTATGATTTTTTTTTTATTACTTGATTGATTATTTCCCAATATTAAAACTACTGTATATATATATGTTTGTAGTTCTATGAGAAAACACATTGTAATACTTTCTTTTTGATATTTCAACCTGGTGTTTGCTGCTATCACCAGTTGGTGTTGACTGCTATTGTGAACTGGTGCTTGCCACTATTGTGAGATGGTGTTTGCTACTATGTTAATCATTACCTTTCTAAGATTATTACTGTGCTATATTATGATTGAATAGTTTGTATTATTTTTATGATTCTTTTTGCTAAATTCTTAAACCGTAACAATGTATTTGAATATTTTAATACTAATTACAAAGTTGTGTTAGTTTTTTTTGGTTAAGTAGTCTTTTAGATGTTTGTTTAAATGCTATGTGCAAACAAACCAATCATAATTATTGAAAGTTTAAAATAAAAAATGCTAATAAGTTAAAGTAAATACAATCCAAAAAATGCTTATTGTTAGGTATAAATTTAATTTAATGTGAATTTCAGAATACAAAAAAGCAAAAAGCTTTAAATATAATATAAAAGTGTTTGCAAAAAGTGGTAGTGAATTTAGCAAATAAAATTTTTTTTAAACATTAATTTAATGAGTTTAATTTTTTAAGAAATAAGGTCTTCAAAGTTTTTCAAACTATAAATTTTGGTCTCTAAGATTATTAAAGCTTTTGTCTTTAAGAATACTTCTAAATTTGAATATTTAATAAAAGTTTAATTAAAAATTAATAATAATAAGATCTCTAGTATTTGGTTTTTGGTTAAGCATAAAATAAAATCCAAGAAAATTTTTGGTTATTTATTTAGAGCTAAAAAAGATTATTATATGTCAAAATTTTGTAAATCAGAGACTATTAAGAAAACTATTAATAAAAAAATAAAAAACTTTTACATAAATAAGAATTGTATAATAAAAAATGGTTTAAAAAGATTTTTTTATAAGATAGTGCTGAATTATTTAGTTATTGGCAATAAGTTGGTTCTAAAACTAAATAAAATAAAAAGTAGAATAGATAATATTATAAAAGAGTAAACAAAAAAATGTTTAGTATCAAAAATTATGCTTAATTATTGATTTTCTCAATATATACTTTTAAATTATATAAATAATAATGTATTCTCTAATATAATAAAAAAAATTGGTTTGGCAGAGTTAAAGCATATAATTAACTATTTTTTTAATGGCAAAATTGTTGGTCTTTTTAAAATTTTAAATAAACTATAAAAGCATAATAGTAATACTATTTTAAAATATCTTTTGAATTTGTTGAATGATTGCTTAGTTTTAAAATTTGTTTCTGAATCTTAAAAAAAAAATTGGGTTTTTATAATTCTAAAACCACATAATTAAAAAGAAATGTTAACAAATACTAAATTTATTGCTTTAATAAAAACAACAAGAAAAATTTTATTAAAGATACTATTAAACTGAATTTTTTTTGCTTGTAACAAATTTAATGTGCTTTTTAGAAATAATTTTTCTGTGTTTAAGAACACTTTTACTTGAAATTTTATCTTTGCAATAGGCTCTGTTATTAAGAATGCTTTAAAAAAAGATAGAAAGATGTGATTGATTTTACAGAATATGTGCAAAGCTTATAATTCTGCTGGCTGAATTTATTTGTAACAGAGTCTAAAATAAATAAAAATATACAAGAATTTTATCAGATTTTTTGGCAATCTGTATGAAAATAGAATTAATAAAGTGATAACAAATTTTGGACTCTCACATAAATACAAAATACATAATAATTTAAACCAAAATAAAGTTTTTTTATCATTTTTTTAGAAAATATTTTACAATTTTTTTTTGTATAAGATTAAAAGACAAAAGCATTTGTGTAGATATTATATCAATATTAAATTTGTTGCTAATTTAAAAAAAATAGAAGCCAATCTAAAAAAAAATGTTTTTTTTGTAATTAGTGCATTTGTAAATAATACAATTTAAATAAAAAATAGTCATGTATCTATGCAATATATTTTGGACTTTATTAGTGAATTTTTTTTATCAATAATATTTTAATTAGCAATAAAAAGATAGTAGCTATTTCTATTAATCAGAAAATTAGAGTTGCTTTTTTGTTTATTAACAAGTTGTTAATTGTAATAGTATATAAGAGTAAACTACACAAATATTTGGAGATTTTTTTGTTAACTAAGAGTATATTTAAGTTAAGCTTGGCTAAAACATATTTAGATGTTAGATTTTTTTTAATATAATTTTAAGAAAACTTTAATAAATAAGCAATTTTTTTACTTGGTGTTGACTATACTACAGCCAATTGTTAGTTATAAAAAACAGTTTAATTTTGTCTTAAAGAGTATGTGTTGTAAGTAAAATATTTTAATAAGAAAAAACTTAGAACCAAGACTAATTTGCCAAGATTTTTTTAGTAAATTTTTGTATTATTCTTTTTTGTATAAACTAAAAATTTTTAAATAAATATAGGCAAAAAATAAGACTGTTTTAGTGATTGTTTTTTCTAATGCTATTGGTATTTTTGAATGTTTATTTGATTATTAGTTTTTAAATTTGCAAATTTTAGGATAAATACTTTTAGATTTTTTGCAGTTTCTGTAAAGTTAAAAATTAATCTAGTAAACAATTTTTTTACAAGTGTAATAAAATTTTTTTTGGACAATAAGATTTTTTTAATTAATAATCTGCTTAGTATTTTCTATAACTTTGGCAAGTTTTTAATATTAACAATTTTAGAGATTTTTTGTTATCATAGTGTAGTTACTTTATTAAAGCACTTTAGTATGGCTTTTGATAATAAGCTTTTAATAATAGGCTTTTGAACAAGCATAAAGCAGTTAGAAATTAGAAAACATTTTGTTATTAGAAAAAGTTGAATTTAAGAAGTTTAGTGTCTTATTGGTTTGATATTGTTTTTAGATTTATAACTACTTTTTGTTCTGGTTCTTTACAAGTGTTTTTTGTCTTTAACTTCTTTAATGTTTTAAATTCTAATAACTTTTTGGCTATTCTTACTAGTATTACTGCTTACTTATATTTGTTTCTTAAGTATTATATTCAAAAAAAAATTATTTTAATTGATGATTAATATTAGATAATATTTACTACTTTGTATATAATATTTATAGATTAATTAATTATGTTAATTGGAAAGCAGATTTTAATACAAAAATTATGATTGGTTCTTTTGCTTACTATATTAATTAATTGTATATAATGTTAATTTGGCATTTGGATTCTTATATATATATTGAATTTACTAGTAAAATATTTTTAAATCTGCATATATATATTATAAAAGCTATTTATAGAAAGTTGTTAGTTGTCATTAGAAAAAAATTTTATGACAAATACTACTTTAGTGTTTTGTGTTTGATGTATATTAAGATAAAATTTTCTAATTATGTGTTTATCTGCCTTAATAATACTAATTTACATAAAAATATAGTTCAAAAGATAGTTTTTTGTTGGAAATTCTTAGTTAATATTAATTTTTTTTTAATATTAATGGTTATTTAAAAAATTTAACAAATTTATTAGATATTAGTTAATATAAAATTATTAGTAAAAGTTTTGTCATAAAAAACTGATTTGAGAAAATATTACTGGTATTTAAAAATAAAAAAAAAACTGTTTTAGTGATAATAAAATTTGTTTACAAATTTGTTAAATAATATAGAATAGTAATATGAATTTTTAGATCTAAATTCAGAACAAATATAAAAAATAGTGAGTTGATAAATAATATAAAAATATTTTTGAATTGTTATATTTTATGTTTTTTTAGTTGTTAGACAATATTGTTTGTTTATTTGAGATTAATAAGATATTTGTAATTAGTTTTGGTTTTTGTAAATCCTGTTTGTTCTATTTTAATATAAGTAGTAATATTATAATTTAGATAAGTATATAAAATAATCTTAATTAATCCAAGTAATTGATTACATATAGAAAGTGTGTGAGTTATATTTAATTAAAAATTTTTAGTTTGGTTTTTTGTATTAAATAATAATTGAATTGCACTCATTAAATAAAAAATAAAAAATAAAAAGTTAAAATTTCTTATTTTGGTTTTTGTCAAAAATAAAAAAAATGTTTAATTTTATAAAAATTTTTATATTAAATCTTAATAATAAAAATAGATATTTTTATTATTATTAAAGTTTAATAAGTAAGATCTAACCACTATTTAATACAATATGACTACATAGAATCTTAAATTAAATATGGCTCACGTATTGTCTACATGTAACTAGCTACTTGAGCCAGTTTAGACTATACTACATTGATACACTAGAAGAAAACTTATCCAAAGATGACATCTTTTGAATGACAAGAAACAAAGTTGCACTACAAGGAACCAATCCAACCAGCCACTTAGCTGTTTTTAAGACATAAGTTTTAATATCAATAGACTCATGTTCTCAAAGGAACATCAAGTTAGAAAACACTTGGTCATTCAAATCAACTGGGTGCTCTGAATCACCAGACATATCAATATCCTCCATACAGCACTCTTTTTTTAAAGAAATCACTTCTCTTTCCAACTTACTAACAATTTTACTAAAAGAATCTATGTGCACCATAACTTCATTAATCTTAAAGCCAAGTGTACTGCTTAAAACCAAATCTTCATTAATAAATTACTTGAACAATTTGACCAAAAAACCAACTGGTTTAACAATAGATTCAATCAAAGCAGAAAGCTTGACCAAATTAAACTCCAAAGAAACCAACTGAAAAACACCAAGAAATTACCAATAATTATAGAAGGGGAAGTAGAAGCCACCAGGGGAGGAAATTCAGAAGAATCCAAGGAAGCAAAAGTTTTTGCATAAGAAACACTACTCACAAAATGTGTTCTAAACACTTTAAAAGCCTTGAGAAAAGGAGATAGTAAAACTTTGCAGTCAACAGCCAAATGGCTTACTTCTTGACACCTAAAGCAGTGTTAACAACCAGAATTTCTCACCAAATATGACATTTTCTTAAGGTACCAGTTTTGACAACTGCAAAGTTCAAATCAACTTGGGAACCAAATATAACCAGAGCAAACCAGAAACAATGACCAGAATCAAACAAACAAGGAATGAAACAAGTCTGGCCACCAACCTAGAAAATTATATTACTAATCTCAAAAACAGTACAGCCAGAAAGAAGATTGACCAACTTGGCCTTAAACTGATTATGAAGCAAAATTGTCTTATTTTAATTGATAAGAAAAAAAATACAAACACTATCCTTGTCCACCAAAATCAACCAGTGATTGAGAATAGAAGCAGCAGCATCCAATTCTTTGAAGTAAACAACCACATATTGCCAAACACCAGCAGGCTTCAATATCACACAAGAAACTTTACCAAAAACACTAAAAGCTAACTTAATATTAGCAGCAGACACACCCAAAGGCACATCATGCAGTGTAACAGCAGCAGAAAAAGAACTAGACTTAGAAAACACCAAAGACTTGGCAATTTTGAGAGAAGCAAAGCAAACAAAGCTTGTAAGTTCAATCAAAAAAGCAGCATCCAAAAAACTTTGAAAAGCAAACTCCACATAAAACAGCTTTACATTGTCCTTTGATACTGACTTTGCATCCAAGAAACCATGTACTGACTAAAAAACAGCCTTAACATGAGCCAATTTGATCTTGAAAATAGCACCAAGCACCAGAGTGGAGGCCACCCACCCAGCATACTTTTAATGACTAGTAATAGTTTTTTAAGCACCACCAGAAGTAACACCAAAAACTAAAGGAGGAGATAATTCAGTTTCCATTTGATCAGCCCAGTTCTCAAGAATAGGTGACCCAACAGAAAGAGATTGTTTTGCTTCTAAAACCAGTAATGATCTACTGGAAGACATCACATTTGACAACACAATCAGTAGTTGATTTAGGCCTATTTTGAACAACATGCCAGATGATGCTATAGAGATCTCATTGGGAACCACAAAGAGGTTTTGTGTAACAATAGCAGAGACAAGCAACTGCTTTTACTTTTCTGAACTTTTGGTCTTTTTGACCATTTTTTTTAAAGAGGAGATGCTAGCAACACCAGATGTAAAAGCTATAGAAGGGAAGACCAGCTTGTTAACTGGTCTATTATTAAACACTTTTGGGCTCTTAGTAGGGGTGGAGGCAACACTAGAACTAACCCAAGTGTGTTTTTTGAAGGAACTTTGACTGATGAAAAACCAGCCAAAGATGAAGAAGTTGCTTCAGTGGCCACTAAAGACAGCTTATTATAATTACTGGGTAAAGAAAAGACTTCTAAAACGTTTTGCCTAGTTGCTTTTACAACAAAGAGAGCTCTTCTGGTTGAAATTTTATTAGATATTTCAGAACAGATATCAGATGCAGCTTTTTTACTTTTTGCTCTGGTTGTAGTCATAAAATTAAGAAGACAAAAAGTTTTTTTTTATTATATAAAGTATTAAAATAATAGATATTATAATATTAATTTAAAACATATAAATACATATTATTATAAAACTGTTTTTTTAATATATTTATATTAATAAGTTTTAGTTTAAACTGTAATTAATTTTTTGTAAGTTTTTTAATTTTAATTTTTATTATATTGTTACTAATAAAATTTTCACTATTAATTAGCATAAAATTACTCTTATAATTTCTATTATTAATTAGCATATATTAATATTGTTTCAAGTATTATTTATTATTTAATTAAATTATTGAATATTATTATTCAATTAACAAACTAATTTGTACAATAGAAATTAAAATAATTAGATTACAAAATACTTTAAACTATGTAACATTTAAGAATTGACTAAAATTTGTAAAAATTTGCTAAAATAATAAATAGTTTACTAAAATAGTTAATAATTTATTAAAATAACTTGAAATTTGTCAAAGTGTATTTTTAGTTTATTGAAATTATAGCAAAGAAAAAAATTCAAGTTTATAGACTAGTATTATAACAAGTTGTATAAAAAAAAAGCTTTTTTCTTTAAGAAAATGTATTTTATCTTAGAATTATTTTACTCAAAATCATCTTAATTTGAATAAATCATCTTTTACAAAAAATAATAAAAAAATTAATTAATTAAGATACTTTAAAAACCCAAATTTTGCAAATCAATTACATTTGAAATTTTCCAAAAACCAATTTAACATTTTGAAATTAATTAGCTACCAATTTTAGTAATTTGTTAGTAATCTTAGGCCTAAATAGAAAACAATTTTTTTGATGAAATTTTATTTTTTTTATATTTTTATATTTTTTTATATTTTTATATTATAATAATTAGAGTAATCTACAAATAAAATTTTTGTAAAAGAGTTGACTTTTACAGCAAAGTAACTACATATTTTTAAGTAAGCTTTCAGATAAACAATTCTTAAAAAAAATTGACTTGTACTACAAAGTAACTACATATAGTAACTAATATAGAATTGACTATTTTACTTATAAGTTTAATAATATAAATTATAAAAAATAATTTAAAAATAAATTCAGTTATCAGAGGTTTAACTGCTTTCAAAAAACGTAAATTTAAAGCAAACAAATATTAACAACATTCAAAAAAAAAGAACAAAAATCTTTGGTAACATTTGGTATTTTCTCAAAGATTAATATAGCAACAACAACTTCAAAATAGCGACTATATTTAACACAACAGCTTTAGAGTATTATTAATTGATTTATACTTACTGCAAGCAAAAATTCAATATTTAAGATGGAATTGAAGCTTTCAAAAAATCACTATACCAATATATTAAGAATTATATTAAAAATTATTTTTTTGGAGACTATAATATTTCAGAAATTAGAAACAACCTCTACAAAAATCTACTATACTTACTTAAAAACAAAAAACTTTAATAGTGAAACACTTAATATCTACTTTCAAAAACTCAACTTTAACATTATTTAATATTGTGAAAAAAAATACCTAGTATAATTTAAATTCTCTTTGAACATAAAATTAAAATCTAAGAATAACAACAAAAAAAAACAAAGACAAAAATAAAATTCAAAAACAATTTACAACACACTAAAAATAACTGTTAAACATCTGTAAATACCTAAACAAAAAACTAGTATTAAATTATTACTTTTTATTACACTATTTCTAATTTTATTTGTTCAACTACAAATACCTAATTTACTTCTTATTCAGTTTTTAAGACTAAAAAATTTTACTTTACCAAAAAGCCCTACTCAACAACCAAAACCAATATTTATTAGTATTAATTTTCTTAATTATTTAGCAGAAAACCAAAGTGATTACTCCAAAAAATTAAGTAACAAAGAAAATATTTTTGAATTTACTGAGAAAAAAACTACTGAAAACAAAGATACAGATAAAATAGCAACTACTTATATTACAAAAATTACAGAATTTACAGGAAAAGATATTAACACTAATCTACAATAATAGCTTAATAAAGTTTTAAAAACAAAAGATACAAACAAATAAAATACAGCCAGAATATTAAAAGCAATTCTTTACTTTCTTTAAGAAACAACTAAAGAATAGTTTGAAAATTTGGCTAAATTATTTAAAAATTAACAAGCATTCAAAAATGTTTTTTTATATTTATTACTCTCTGAAATTAGTTCTACAATATTAAACAAAAACTATTCAAATCTATTATGATCTATCTTAAGAAATTCAACAAACTTCTTTAATAAATTTAACAATTGGAAACCAATAACTATTACTTTAATACTCAGATTTTGAATTAATTTATTGCAAGATTAAAAGATAAACTTATTAAAAAAGTTTGATCACATGCTTTAAAAAATTTAACCACTGTTATTTAATATGCTAAGACTTATAAAATAACAATAAAAAAAGCCAACTGCACAAAACTTGTTAACTTAGTCATTGAAAAAACCAGCTTAACAGCTGAAAAAAAAATCAACCAACTAATTAAAAAAATCAAAAACTATTTTACCAACCAACAACAACAGAAATATCAACTATCATAATAATAAAACCCAAGCAACTTTCTATTATTAAACAGCCAAAACCAAAGCTGTTGTTACAAATAATTATTTGGAGTGTTGAAACAAATAACAAACTTGTAACTTGGTGCTTAATAATTGGTAATATTGATAATTTTTAAAGGTTTTGGAGTCTGAAGATTTTAGAGTCTGAAGATTTTAGAGTCTAAAGATTTTGAAGTTTGAAGGTTTTGGTTAAGTTTTTTGTATAATAAACAGAGATTTAATTAATAGTTTTTTTCATGAATTTTTTTTTCAGCATAATAACCAGTTTAATTTAATAGTTGTGTTTTTTTAGTAAGCTATTTTTAAATTTTTACTCTTATTTTTGGGTTTTTTATTAGGCTATCCTTAATATTAAATACTTAATACTTAATTATTTTAATCAATTAATAAACAACAAAAAATAAAAAAAATAAAAGAAAATAAAAAATTAGTATTTTGTTAATAGCTGTAATTAAGAGCTATTAGTTCAGTATGATTAAGTCTTAGATTCTATTAACATGAAGTATTGATAGTGTGAAGTTGATTAATATTTCTTAATTAAATAATGATAACATAAATTTAGGTAATAATTAATATTTTATTGATATGTGTTTTAATTCTACTTTAAGTAATAAAAACTACTTTTTAAAGGAAGAAGTATTGGATAATTAATGGTTTTAACTGATTTTTTTCAATTGATTCTGTCTTTTCTGTTTTTAATACTCTCATTATATATACATATTTATTGTTATATAAGATCTCATATTTTCTTAAGCAATATGTTCTATTTTTTTTGACAATGTACTTATTATTAAGCAATATGTTATAATTTTCTAACAATGTGTTTATTGCTAAGCAGTATATCATAATTCACTAACAATATGCACATTGTTGAGTAATATATTATATTTCTAATATTGTGCTTACTTGCTATGTCCTATTTTCCTATTGGTCTATTTTTCTATTTGTTTTTTCTATTTTTTTTCTTTCTATAAGTAATATTATTTCTTCTTTTAATATTAAGCTCCATCAAAATTTTCATTTTAAATTAAGTTTATTACTTCTCTTTTTAATACTGTTTGTTTAATTCTGTTCTTTATTTTTTCATATTAAGAGTTGTTTATTTTTTTCTACTGGTTAACAATTATTGTTTTTATTTCTTGGTGTAATAGTATTTCTGGATAATTTTGAAATATACTGTGTAGTCAGTAGATTGTTTTGATGTATAGTCTAGAATTTGTCTTTTTTCTAATGAAATCTTTAATCTGTTGTACTATTTCTTAATTGAATATTCTTTTGGATTTATTAATATATAATTTTTGGATATTTAGCTTTTGTTCTAATTGATAATAATAATATGATATTGAAAGTTGTTTTATCTATAGCTTCTAATTTTTTTTAGTTAGTTTTTCTGTTAAAATTATTATTACTATTTTTTTAAAAATGTTTTTTACTTTTTCTATAACTTTATTTAATCAGTGTTTTGTTTGGTTTTGTAGTCACTAATAAGGAATAATTCTTGTTTTTTTTCTTTTTTGGTATTTTAATAGCAAATTGTTTAGTGATTAATAACAATTTCTATGTTTAATTGTTGTTGATTTATAGCTTAAAATAATTGTTAAGCCATTGTGTAAATGTAGTTTGGAATTTTTATTTTTCTATTGTTGGTTTTGTCATGTATATTGTGTTTTTATATACTATTTTTGTAAATCAATTTAACATGTTTGTGTTAATAATTATGATTGGTTTTAGATTTTATGAAATCTCATCTGATTGGACTAATATTTATTGTACTTCTAGTTGTAGAATATTATTAATAGATAATAATACTATATTGTAATATGGTTTCAGTTGATTTTTATGTACTGCTTTAGCTAAGATTTTGTTGTTTTATCTTAAATTATAAGCTCTATTTTCTAGAATTTTTTCAATGTAAAATGGTTTGTTCTATTTAGAGTCGAATTTTCTACTTTATTGTTTTTCCACTTTAGTACAATATAAGAGTACTTTGTTTCCAATTCTAAATTTAACTGGTTTATTTGATAATTGATTATCATGTTGTTTTTTTTGTTTTGTTTGTAACTTTTGTATATTATCAGCTGTTATTTATCTTTTGTTTTCTAAAGTTTTTATTAAATTATATGTTTTTTTTAACAATGTTTTTTGGAAGTTGGCTTTTGTTATTGGTTCTGTTGGATATGTGTTAATATCTATTTTAATTAATAATGTTGCTGTTTTATTATACACAAGTTTAAATAGTATTGTTTTTATGGTATTTTGCTTTATTATCTAATAAGCAAATAATACTAATAATATAAATAAATTTTATTTGTCCTGGTTTTTTTGGCTGATCTTAGTTATTGCTTTACATAATATTCTGTTGAATCTTTCAACTAAGTCATTTGTTTGTGAATAATATAATAATAATAATAGTCTTTTGATTTCAAATTTTTGACTTAATTTTGTTAGTGTTCTGTTTACAAAGTAAATTTTTTGATCTAATAATAATTTTTTTGAGCATTCATGTTAAAAAATCAAATTTTGGTATATGAATTTGGCTATGGATTTTGCATTTGCTCTTTGAATTGCTTTTGCTTTTGGTTATTTTGTAAGATAGTTCATGGCTATTACTATATAACAATTGTCTCTGTTGGTTATTGTTAATGATCTAACTAAGTCAATTCCAATTCAATCAAATAGTTGTCTTATTTTAATTGGTCTTAGCAGTTTACTGGGTCTTATTTCTCTTTTTTTTTGACAAGCATTACAATTTTGAACATATTAGATAATATTTGGATATATGGATGACTAATAATATCTTTTTTTGGTTTTTTTTATGATTTTTTATTTATGAAAATATTCTGTTGTCAAATCTAAATACATATTAAACAATATTGTTTTTTTTTCTGGTTTTGTAATTACTCTAAGTAACTAATTTGGATTTTTTTTTGTTTTTCTAATATAGTATATTTTGGTAAGTAATAAAATATTTTGATTGTTGTTTTATGTTGTTTTGTTTTTTTTGAGATAATTTTTTCTTGAACTATTGAGTATTAATATAATATTGGAGTTGTTGATATTTTTGTGTATTTATTTTTTGTTATATTTTTGGGTTGAAATGTTTTTAGATTTGTCTTATCTATGATAAACCATCAGCATTTTTTTTTTATAATATACAGTATAATTAAATAGTAATAGTTTTATTTTTTATTTTGCATAGCAATTATCTCTAAATTTTTGCTTTTGGATTGATGTCAATTTTTTGTGATCAGTATATACATCAAACTTTTGACTTAAATATTCCTTCTATTTAATAACAACTCAATAGATAACTAAATATTCTAATGCTGGAGTTCTATAGTTCTTCTTAGCTGAACTTAAACTTTGGTTAACATATGCTACTAAATGTTTTTATCTATCTGCTCTTTTTTAGGACAATTCAGTTCTTAATGTTTGACTGAATGCATCAATAGTAATAATAAATAGCTTGTTGTGATCTAAATAGATTAATACTAATGAATAAGCTTTCTTCTTAAGATATTAAAAGCTTTTTATTGGGTTTTAGTCTATTTATATTTAATATTCTTTGCTTGTAGCTAGTAGAATAGTTGAGCCAGTTTAGAAAAATTTTGGATAAAGTAACAATAGTATTTAGCAAATCTCAAGAATGCTCTTAATTCTATCAAATTAGTTAGTACTAGAAAGTTTTTAACTATTTTAATTTTGTTTGGGTCTGTTTTGATGCTGTTTTTGCTTATAACATATTCCAAAAACTTGAATTTTGTTTTGCCAAAGAAGCATTTGGTTGTATTAACTTTAATCTAGCTTTTTTTAATCTTTTTAACATCTGTTGAAAATAATAAAAATAATTGTTAAATGTTTTTGAAAATACATTGGTGTTATTTAAGTAGATAATTACTAATTCCTATAGTAGTTTAGTGTAAAAAATTTTCATAACTTATTAAAAAGTAGCTAAAGCATTGGTTAAACCAAATAACATAACATTAAATTCAAAATTTTCTTCTTTAGTAGTAAATACTGTCTTTTTTTTGTTAGTTGAATTTATGGCTATTTGCCAGTAATCACTATCTAAATCTAATATTAAAAACCATGTTTTTTCTTCAAAAGCATTAAATAATTTTTGGATCTATGGAATTGGATAGCTGTCTTCACAAATAATACTATTGAGCTTTTAGTAATTTACACAAAAGTGGATTTTTCTATTCTTTTTTTGGATAAGTACTATTGGTAATAACTATGGGTTTATTGATAATTAAATTAACTTGTTGTTCAACATTCTGTTGATTTTTTGTCAAATAATTTCATCGCTAGTGGATAGTGCTTAGTATATTTTTTGTTTAATTAATATTGTATTTTCCATTTTGATCTGGTGTTAAATAATGTTAGTTCTGCCAAATTTATTTTTACTGGCAAAGATGTCAATAAAGTTGTTGAATAGTATTTTGAATTATATCTGTTAAAGTGGATCTAAATTTTTTAAGTTTATTTGTTTCAATTGTTTTTATTATAACAAATAACATTTTTTTATTTGTAAATAGTTTGTGATATAATATTCACATATTCACAAAGCTGTGAAAAGTCTGGAATAGTAGTAAGTACTTGATTCTTAACTTTAGTGCTTAAATATTTGATAGTAGTTCTATTTGGTATTTCTATAAGATTTCTAATTGTGTTGTATATAGAAATCTTGATGTGTTTATTGTTTTTGGCTAGTATATAGAGATTAATAATAGCAATTTTTCTTGATTTACAAATGTTTGTTTCAGCTTCAAAAATTTGGAGTTTATTTTTTACTTTTTTTTCTATTACTATTATATACTAGTTATATGATAAAATAAAAATTGATTAATAAGTAAAGATAATTTCTCTCTTATTAATTGTTTCTTCTTTTATTATATTAACTAGTATATCTATTTTACTTATTAATTCAAATTTTTTTATCTTTCTTACTGTAATTCTTAACTTTTTTTTTGTTTTTATTAACACTAACTGAGCTATTTTAACCAAAGGCAGAAATATTGTCTGTGCTATCTTTTTATTTAGTTTAATTATGTATTTTTTTTCTGAGTTATTTTGTAGTATTACAATAATATTTTTTACATATCTTGTATCAATTATTTTTTTTTAATATTAATTCTGTTTTTTGCTAAATTAGATCTAGAGACTAGTTGAATTATTGTTGTTGCTAAAATTTTCAGTGCTATTTTCAGATCTATACTGGTGTGCAAATAAGATTCCAATATAATGGCAGTTTTTCCTGAATACCTGAGATTAAACTCTGTGTTAATATTATATGTGTGTTTTGGCGTAATACTTTGATTATTATTGCTAAACTATTTTAGTTTCTGCTCTATTGACAGATTTGGAAGTGTGATATATTGTTTGAGATTATAATCAAAATTTGAATTATTGTAATTATTGTTGCTATTATGAACAGAGTTGGAACTGTTGTTGTCATTATTATTAGAGTTTAAATTACAATTAAATTTTGATTTTGATTCTGATGCATATTTGCTGATTGGTTTTTTTTCTTTGGAGATCAAATTGATCATGTATGATAGTGAATTATAAATAATATTACAATTATCACAATATTCAAAGTCATTAGAGATTAAACAATATTTACAGAGTCTTATATTTAACTGTTTCAAATACTGTTTTTGCTCTTTTTTAGTGGGTGCTAAGTCTTGATAGTGTTTATGGAATTGTTTTGAATCATTTAGAATGTCAATAAATACATCTGGATTGGAAATAAGAATAATCTTGACAGGTTCTGGTGGGTTATTCTTAATTGCCAATATTTTACTGGACAAAGTGCTTTTAACTTTGGCACTTGTCATTTGTCAAATTTTGTCTTCATTATGTGAATAGTCATCTAAGCATAAGAGTGCTTAATTTTATGTAGCATTAAAAAATGTTCTTCAACTTATTTAGTCACTTATTAGAATTATGTATTGACATAATATATTACATGTTTCTCTTTAACTAGGAATGTTATTCCATATTTTTTTATTAAATAGTGTTTCTCTATAAGTAAGACATGACTTGTTGTCCCATTTTTCTTGTTACTTAAGATAACTAAAGTATTTTCTATAACACAATTTACAGTAGTAATAAGTGTGTGTCCAATAGTTTTTGTCTGACAAAATTTAAGTTCTCATAAAAGAAAGCTTTTTATTGCAGTCAGTATATCTTAGTAAAATATATAGTAAATTTTTTTTGTGTTTATGAAGTAGAATTAATTTCAGCCACTGGTTATTTTTTTAATGGCTGTAATGGCTTTGGTTTTGTCTTTTTTTTTCCTTTCCTTTTATTATTTCAAGAGAATATTAGTAGTAATTTGTTGTGCTTATTCTCAGTCCATAAAACTTAATTGGCTTTTCAGATAGGGTTTTTTTTTCTTTCAACTCAATCAATGGTTGCTTTTTTGAAAGAGCTTTAAAATGTTCACAGATAGTTAGTACTTAAGTTTGCTAACCATTTTAACTAAAATGTAGCTCTTGTATAGTCTAGTCAAATATGGCATTGGTTTTGAACAGCTAGTTGTTACCAATAAGAGCTAAGTACTGTATAGCTTCCATTATAAAAATTTTGATGAGTATTATAATGCTGTTGATTTTAAATAAAAAGTTGTCAATTTTTGCCAATAGAAATCTTAATGATTTTATCGACAGTAATAATTTTAGCACTGATAGCACAATTAACTTAGTAATCTAATTGGTTTATAAGTTGTCAAGTAATAATGCTGTCTGCTAAATTATTATTAAAAATAAGTTTGATAGATTGGCTATTGACTTTGGCATTAATATATATAGTAATAATTAATTTAGTGTTAAGAATAACTTTACTGAATAAAAGTGGCATTGTTGATTCTTCTATTTTGAAAAAAAATATGGTTGTGAGTGATTTGTTTTCTATAATAGTTGCTAGTAAAATGTTGTTAGTAAGTAGTGTTTTTGGGTTTTTCAAATAATTGGATAAATTGGGTTCTGAAGTAACCAGAAGACTTAAATAGTTTTGGAAATTTGGGTTTTAAGTATACTTACTTTCTGAACTCTATTAACATAATCCTAATAGCTAATTTAATAAACTAAGGATTAATTGATGCATTACTATTGTCAATTTCCAATTCTGTTATATGTGCATAATTTTCAGTTTTTGGTTGCCAGTTGACATTTGAACTAGATTTTGGAGTGGTATTTGAATTGGTGGTGGTTGATAGATAATTTGTGACTGTAGTTAATAAATAACTAGTGCTGAATTTTGATATACTAGAGGTAAATATATTGATTGTTGTGTTATTAGAATGTAATAAAGTTGATATTATTCCTGATTCTGGATATAGTTCAGAGTTTGAAACTAGCAATTAGGGTTTCAATATTGATTTTTCAATTATTGGTTATTTAATCTTATATGGCAGTCTAATTTTAAGAGTTTTTGTTTACTACAATAATAGCAAATATACATTTTTTGCTGTTATAATTGATTGGTTAATAAGAATAATAGATGTAATTGATTCTGAAAACAATTGAAGTTTCCTTGATTGTTACAGTATTATAGTAATTAATAAATTGCCTAATTGTTAGTTAAGTATCTTTTAATTTTCTGATTAATAACTTTATCAAATTGTTTTAATTTGGTATTTAATTCAGATAATCTATTCATTATTAAGTTAACAGCTTGGGTATAATTGGCTTTAAGTTCAGCTGATTCAAAATCTTGGACATATGTGATTATATCTTAGAGAGTATTTAGATGTATTAGACATATTTGTTATAAAAGACTACTATATAATTCATAAATAAATTGATTTAGAATTTGTGCTGCTGTAAAATAGTCAGCTTGAATTGCTTAAATCTGATACAGATTTCTGTAAAAGCATCTTAAGTAAGTAGTAACTGCTTTTGTATTATCTTGTTTGATGGTAGTAAAGTTAGTTAATAGATGATTAATACTATTATAATTGTTAAAATATTAAAGAAATACAATTTTAAATACATTACAGATTTGTGGCTTGTTGATTAAGTTCTGATATCACAAGTTAGCAATATCCTATAAAAAGTAGGAAATAGCTCAAATAGCTTTGATATTGTCTCAGTTATTGGCTGTAATTGTCTTGACAATATTGTTTAACTATGCTTGAGCATTGTTTTTTTTACCAGTAAATTTCTCAAGTTTGGTAATAGATACATATGCTATTGGTGCTAATTGTTATTGTTGTTAAGATTATTATTAAGATAGAGTAATTAGTGCATATGGTGGATTGATTATAATGACTGAAGATAAGTTTTACTGAATAATAGAAGTAAAATTTAGATTGTTTGGGTTTGTCAAAGTTTAACTAATCAGAGTTTGTATTTTCAGATTATTTGAGATTGAGTCTTAATTATTTTTTTTCTAATCACTGTCTTTCTTTTTTTTCTGAATTAGTATTTTCTTAATGACTAATAGATCTGAAATCTGGTTGAAATGATAGTAATCAAAATTTTAATAGTATTATTGGTTATGATTTGAATTTTTCAAAGAAATTATTATAAGTTCTTAATAATTTGGCTTTTTCTTAATTATTTTAGAACAGAATTTGAGATAATAATATTTTTATAATTGATAATAATAAAGATTCTGATGATATGTATATAGTATTTTCTAGTATATAATAATATAATAAATAAATAGATAAAATGATTTTTGGTTTTTTTCAAGTAAACAGTTGTATTTTTCTTGGTGTTTTTGTTGGTGTTTGTAAATTTTCTGTTTGTAAAAGTAATAAAAAATTGCTATTGGGTCTAATTTCCAATTTCTCTGTTTATTTCTGTGATTAATAATATAAACAGATAGTTTGGTAGAAGTATGATGCTTTGGAATAATTTACTGTAAAAATGGTTGAAAGTGGCTTTTGGATCTTCTTAACTTTCCAAGTAGAATTTAATTTATTCATTAACATAGTAATTAAAAGCTAATTTTATTGGCCAATAGTTATTTGTTAATTTAAAGTAAGTTTGGTAATGTTAAAATAAAAATTTCACAAATTCTAAATAATTTTCTCTTATAATTTCTTGATCTGTTACTTTTTCAGATAATTGCTGTTAATACTGGTTTTTTGTTAAATTATATCTTATAAGGAGCATTAAATGTTATAGGTAATTATTTAAAATATTGAAACAAATAACAAATCTGTAATTTGGTGCTTAATAGTTGGTAATATTGGTAATTTCTGAAGGTTTTGGAATCTAAAAGTTTTGGTTGAGTCTTTTGTATAATAGACAGAGATTTAATTAATGATTTCTTCTATGAATTTTTTTTTTCAATATGATAACTGGTTTAATTTGGCAGTTATGTCTTTTTAGTAAGCTATTCTTAAATTTTTATCCTTATTTCTAAGTTTTTTACTAGGCTATTTTTAATGTTAAATACTTAGCACTTAATTTTTTTAATTAATTAGTAAACAACAAAAAAATAAAATAAAAAAAAATAAAAAATTAATATTTTGTTAATAGCTATAATTAAGAGTTATTGGTCCAGTGTGATTAAGTCTTGAATTCTATTAACATAAAGTATTAATAATGTAAAATTAATTAATATTTTTTAATCAAATAATGATAATATGAATTTAGATAATAATTAATATTTTATTAATATGTGTTTTAATTCTATTTCAAGTGGTAGAAAACTATTTTTTGAAGAAAAAAATATTAGATAATTAATGGTTTTAACTGATTTTTTTTAATTGATTCTGTTTTTAATACTTTTATCATATATACATATTTTTTGTTATATGAAATCTCACATTTTCTTGAATAATATGCTTTATTTTCTTTGACAATATCCTTACTTGCTAAGTTTTATTCTATTATTGGTCTATTTTTCTATCTGTTTTCTTATTTGTACTTTTTTTATAAGTAATACTGTTATTATTGTAAAATTCTAAAACATTAAAAACAAAACTGCCAACAAAAAAATAATTAATAGTATTTTTAATTATAGTAATTCTATTATTAACTTCTATTACCATCTTACTATTTATTAAAATTTCAACACTAAAACAATTACTATTAATCTGTTCTACAACCCATTCAACAATAATATTAATAACTATCAAGTTAATAATATTAAGTACTTGCCTAAAAATTGGATCAACAAAACCAATTCACTTTTCAAAACCAATTTATAATAAACAACAATAGATTTAATTTTAATAACCAATTAATTTTTTAAAATCTAACTCAACAAAAGCCTATATATTATTACACTTAGCCAAATTATCTCACATTGCCAGAAGAATCAGATTTTTAACAAATTGTATTTTTTGAAGATAAAACTATAATACCAGAGCAAAATTCTTCTAGTAATACAATTTTATTAGTCATAATTATCCAAAATACCAATCTTTCAGATATATTTTCATCCAAATTTGAAGCAAATATATTATTCATTTTGCTTAACAATATAGTTATTACAAAACAAAAAACAATTACAGCTATGTACACAAAAGCCAAAGTTAAAAAAAAAACAATTCAATTAATCTTAAACAATAGATTTATCAGAAGCATTATTACTTATTAGTTAATACAACAGCTACAATGAAACATCAACAAATCTGCCCAAACAGTCATTATTACAACAGATGATATAAAGAAAACACCAATATAAAAAATTAACAATTTCTTATTTATAATTGATAGAATTACCATTTTAATTAAAGTTCTTATTATAAATACTAATTTCTTGTCAGAAATAATTGGCTTTTTAAGGCCAATACTAATCTAGATTAGAAAATCTAGGAACTTAAAATCTTATATTAGTAATAATATACCAGAGTATTTAATACTTATGATACTTTTAACAAATAATTAGAAAAAGTTTCTGTGTTTGAATTTGAAAAAAAGAAAAAAAAACTGATTATTAAAACTTATATGGTTCTTGAATCAACATTCAATTGAGCTGAAAAAACTGAACAAAAACTCTTTGAAAAAATTAGTAAATAAAACATCTCATATTCAAAACCAGAACTAAAAAAGCAATCATCTTATATTCCACTAAAATACCAAAATTACAACAAAAAGCTTTTATTTATAAAAGCTTGTATATTACTAGAAAAAAAATATAAGATGCATATTTGCTATTACTATAAAGTCTGCTACTGGGAATGATTTGAATACTATTATTTATAAAAATTCAGGAATTTGTAATAAGAATAAAAAAGTAGTTAATTAGAAATAGACATAGTAAAAGAAAAATTTCAGAATTTCTTTTGAAGAATTACAGAATTCCAGGAATTTCAAGATTTCTTTTGAAAAATTACAAGATTTCAGAAATTCCAGAATTTTTGGTTAGAAAAATTAAAAAAATTCAAGAAATTTCATATAATATTAATTATGTATATATAAAAAGAGCATTAGAAGCAAAAAAGACAGAATTCAATTTAGAATTAATACTTACAATTAATTAATTATCCAATATTTCTTCCTTTTAAAGATAGTTTTCTATAACTTGAAATAAAATTAAATTACATATTAATAAAATATTTATTATTATCTGAATTTATATTATTATCATTTGATTAAAAAAATTAATTATTTTTACTTTATTAATACTTCATGTTAATAGAATCCAATACTTAACCATACTGAACTAATAGTTTTTTTTTTTATTAACATTTAATAAGTAAGGTCTAAACATTATCTAGTACTATATATCAAAAAAATAATCTATACTAAGTATGAATCATGCACTTTCTACACATGACCAGCCATTTGGGCCAATCAGAACATTACTATGCATCTATATGAACAGACACTAATTTACCTATACCCAAAAAAAACAAACAAGATTTGCAAAAACCAAAACAAATGCCCAATGTCTCTGTGATGCCAAGCAATTTTACCACACCAGTAGAAAACCCCAAAGCCAAGTCCAGAACTGGTACAAGAGCTAAACTATCAAGTGGAATTAGGTTGGTTTTTTCCATATAGGTTTGATGCTTAACATAAACCAACCAAATATTATTTCTAAAGGCAAAACCAAAAGATCTCACAAACTTAACAACTTTTAAACCAGCAATTTTAAGATCATGGAAGATGGAAACCACCTCGCAAAGCCAATTATTAAACACAAAATCTTTATAAAGGACTATAAAGACTAAGAAATCAGAAGCACAAGATGACAACAGCTGCAACACACAAGAAGAGGAGTGTGAAAAGCCAGAAATTGTTCTCCAAGAAGCTGCATGAAAGTCTAATATGTGGAATTGAGCAGAATTGTCGACTTTGCAAAAAAACACATAATCCAAAGTCTTCACATTGCCACAATACAAACAAAGCACACTAGAGTAATGTCTATTATAGAAATGCTTTCGAATTGCCACAGAAAGCTGATGATACAGAGTTTTCATAAAATAAGTACGAACTCCAGCCAAGAGTCTGTTAGTAAACCTGGTGGCCATATGCAAATCAGGATGCCAAAACAGTGAAGAGCAGGGCCAATCTACTTTAGAAAGCAAGCTACTTGCCAAAAGCTTAGAGCCAGAACCAACCTTCCAGTGTGCATGATATATAGAGTGACAAATATTATGAACAAAATGTCTGGAATTGCCAGAAACAACATTACTATCAGCAACAATATAATGTTCATCCAAGTGAAAAAGAAGACATCAATCAGAGAGAGATGCATCACCAGCAATCAGGTTAGCATGTTCATTCCTGGAAACACCAGAGTGACTTTTAATCTTGTGCCAATTAACACTTAAATTCCTACTTTTAACAATATTGACAATATGTCGGCACTCAATCCAACACTAATTGTGGAAATCAGGACACACAAGACCCAATTTAGTCTTACATACATTCAAAACAGATTGACTATCTGAAAACAAATAGACAGAACTAGATAGAAGAACACACTCTAAGGCCAATGCAATAGCCTGCAATTCTGCCAGAGTAGATGACATTAAACCTGATATACCAATATTCAGACCCAAACCAATGTCCTCAAAAAAAGCAGCGGCACCAGCCTTACAGCCAGCTGTGCCCAAATTCTTCAGAGATCCATCTGTATATACTGATATATCACTCAAACTTACACGAGAGAGATGGTCACGAACAGACACAAAATTATGAAATCTAAGAATGTTCAAAGAATCAATACCACCCAATACCAAAGGGCCAGTAGGAGTGGAATTCACACTATTGAGAAAAGCAGTAGCAAGCTTGAACCACTCAGAAATGGGGCCACGGAGACTGAGTCTCTTCCACCACTTAAAGATGTGCCAATCAAATACAGCACCATGACAATCACAAAGTTAATCCACAAAGGCAACACTGAACCTCCAGAGAGAAGGGAGAAACTTGGAAAATTTTGACTCACCCAGAACAGCAGACATGAGCACCCCACCATGAAACCAAAAAGAATTGGCTAAAGAGCCACCCAAAAATAAATTGCAATCAAGAAGAATTCTGACCATGCCTGCCAAGAAATTATTAGAAACACTGACATTAATACGAACAGAAAAACTCAATAGATGAACAGGACACCAACATTGAACTTGTAAGTCATAAGACCTATAAGAAAATAAGCAACCCAAAATTCCACCAAAGTTCACAAAGCTAACAAGAAAGGCAACTTTGCATTCAGACTGAATCTGTGAAAAAGACTTCAAACCATAAAAAGAAGAGTGGTAAAGTGTATTACCAGGAAAATTGAGTGGGAGACCAGATTTAAGCTTCAAATCTTTGCAAACCAAAGCATCTCACTTGCCACAAATGCTGACTGGAACAAAACTAAATTGTGTACAATAGCTAACTATGAGTTGGAGAATTGCTGACACCAAATACAAAAATTGTTTATCAGAAATGGCTTTTTTCAGAACCAAATTGACAAAAAATTGAATGTCTGAATGTGTCTTAGCCAAACTAGGTTTCGAAAGACTCTCAGTCGAAAAAAAAATACCTAGATACTGATGAGACTTCTCCTTCTTGGTAATAGATATGAGTGAACCACTGATAGAAAGGAAAGGATTGCTGACCCTGCTATTGATCGAAATGGCCATTGTCTTGTCATTATTAATTAAGATGTTGTTAACCCAAAAAAATTCACTGGCAATATTAAGAATATGTTGAGTAGCAACCTAACTGCTACCAACCCAAATTGTGTTATCAACAAAAACACCAGCAGTAAAAAAGGAAGAAAGCCCAACCCAGAATTTAGAGTGACCACTTCTGGAAACAAAATGAAAATTTAACTTATACCCACATACACTTTCCTAATGCTTGACTTCACACAGCAGAGGATCATAAAATATGTGCCACAAAAGGGAGAAAAAAACCTCTTCCTAATCCAGACTATTATGAACATAATAACTATCAGTCAAACCAAAATTCGTCATAACATGGTTGGTACAATCCTTGTGGATATTACCAAAAAATTGAATGAATTTGCTGCACATCTTAATCCTAATCAAACTTTTCTTGAGATGCTTTCAGCCAACCAAATCATAAGCCTTTTGCATGTCTTGTAAAACCAGCCAGAGCTCATAGTCTTTTTCCAAGACATTTTCAATTACTGAACCAATAGCAAAAATGGAGAATTGAGTAGTCATACCCTTTAAGACTGAAAAATTGTCCTCACAAAGAACATCAAAAGCACTGCAAGCTGTGGAGATCCTATCAGATAAAATCTTGAAAAGAATCTTGTGAGCCATTTTGATCAAGGCAATGGAACATGTGTTTGTCAAAATGTCTTCCCACTTATAGGGTTTGGAAATCATTAAGATCCAGACTTCCTTCCAAGGACAAGGCACAGATTCACCAGTCAAACAAAAATTCAAAAGTACCAACAAAACATCTAAAACCGACTTATCACAATGTTTTCAAAGTTCATTTGAGATTCTTGACAAACCAGCAGTTTTGTTATTAGGAAGATCAGAAACTACTCTAAACAATTCATCAAAGCCAATTAAACACATTACACCAGAAAAAGCTTCATCAAAAACATACTTTAATGGATGGTATTGGCAGCACCAAACATCTGAAACATTATCAACTATCTGATATTTTCTGGTCCAACCCTCCATGATTATATTTACTTTAAACTTAATCAAACCAGACTCCAAAATTAGTTCATCATCAACAACCAAATGGTTGAGCACCATCTTGTGAAATAGACACTCAAGCATGCTTCTTATCAAGTAACCCTTATTCACTTCAAAACTTTCCATCTTTTTATCAACAGCAGACTTGATGTTTATCTCTTTAATATACTATGATTTAGCTAATTTAGACACATGATAAAATTTTCTGGCACCCATAAGAGCAGAACAAACATGACCAGAGTTCACATCAGAGGTTACCAGAGTCCAAATGACTAAAGCTTTATCACCATCCAAAGATTTCCAACATTTCATAAGAGACTCAAAATGCTTAACATTCTCCCCACAATATGCCTTAACAATTTTAGAAATTAGAAGTTCCAATTTGTAAAATCTAGAAGAATCTTTGGTGAAAACTACATCAAAGTCCTTGAATTATTTCTTTTTGAACACTTCATTTGCCGAAAGAACCATAATTTTGTGAATAACTGCCTATATTGCATCCAAATCCGAAAGCTTCATAAAAGCAACAAATTCATCCGAAAACATAGTCATATTAGCCTTTGTAGTGCACTTAAAATCAACCCATTTATTTTTATCAGCACTCTTCAAATCAAACTTCCATCTGTCTCTGTTTGCTTGTTTGCAAAGAAAGCACAAATGCACATCCAAAAGCTCATCCAAACCCAAAGACACAGAAACAGTCTGATGATCTGTATCAAAATGTTCACTCACATTCACAACAGTGCACTTCATTACCGCATTGATCAAGTTAGACAAAACAAGTATGTAATCAATTGTTTTATTCACGCCCCTTGAATTTCTCCATGTACAACTATTCACTACTGGACTGCCTGACAAAGAGTTAACCAGCCCCAAGTTGAGACATCTTTTAAAACTTGCACTCTTATGTAAACCATCCTCATTAAAATCACCACCCAGAATGATGAAAAAAGAATTATTGACAGTCTTAGCAACAAAAAAGTTGATCTTACTGGCCTGCGAGAACTGAATTGCAGAAGATGCACCAGCATAGAACCCTAAAATTGACACTGAGAGTCTGTTCTTGAAAAGTAATTTGATAGAAAAGAGCTGATCAGGCATCTCAGAAATTTTACATACATGACGAGCAATAGAGATGTTCATAATAATGGCAACACCAGCACCAAGAAAACCCGCATCTGAACCAGAAGTGAAAACTCAAATACCATCAAACCTATCCTTGATCCATGGCCTACAACTAGACCTTAATTTCATTTCCGTCACAATCAAAACCAAATTCTCTGATTCCCTATGCCAACAAACAATGTTTTTCTGCTTAGCAGAGACATTGATACCCTGAACATTGCACGTAGCAATCTTCCAAACCAGACCACTCATTGGGAAGAATAAGGTAAAAAGGGACCCAAACCAGAACACAAAAGATCCAATTTTGCCAAAACAGAACTGACCAAAGCCTCCATAGCTAACATCTTAGACTCCAAACCACCTATCTTGGTGGTCAGAACCTTTGAACTACTTAGATTGAAACCAGCATCTAACTCAACACTTGAAGGAGGGGGAGAGAACAAAGCCAACACACTATCTAAAGCCATATCTGAATCCAAAACAGGAGTTATCAGCACAGAGCTGACCAAAAAAAGAGCACCAGAAGACAGCACCATGGGCACCAATTCAACAAAACTCAATTTTCTAAAAATACCAGAAATCTGGTCAGCCAAAAGTTCAAGAGAGTGCTCCAAAAATGCCAAACAAACAACCAAGGGAGACTTGTCAATTGGGAAAAAAGAAGCACTACCACCCAACCCCAAAGCACCAGATGAAAAGAAACCTAAACCATAACCAAAGCCAGAAGGAGAGCCACCAGAAAAGGAAGCAAGAGAGACTACTTGAGCCCACAATTTGCTACCAAAGACAGTAGAGCAAGAGATAAGAACATTTTTCTTTATATACAACTTGGCTAATTAAAAACAATCAATACTAGAAGCATTTTTTTTAAAGGGAACAGAGAGTGTAAGAACAGAAACATCAAAAGTATTACATTCCAAGGCTGAATGACCAAATCTCCCACACTTTCCATACCGTACTAAATCCAACCTAGCCCATGATAATTGCACACTGTCAAAAACAGGCTCAGTACGAAAGGTGGAATCCAAATCCACCTCAGACTCAAAACCAACCACTGCACAACAAACCCTATTGCCAGTTGTCAATGATTGATTAATGGTGCAAGTTTTCCCACCAGTCTTATCCAAAAAAGTACCAAGATCATGTGCAGTTGTTCCCATTGGCAAAGTAAACAACAGTGCTTTAAACCAATTCTTAGATGCCCAGGTGTCATGATCACCTACAGCTTTGGCCACACGTATTAAATTTTTCCTGATTAGGAATGACCATCTTGAAACCAACTGATCGGCTTGACTTGATTTGGCAAATTTCACTACAGCTTTCTGCCACATGCCAATTAACTGAATTTTGATCGACTTAATTTCTCCAAACTCGGCAACTGCAGCGACGATCATTTCCTTTAGGGTATCTATTGGAATTTCTTTGATTACTATGGTCCAATCTGAACATACTCCTGATTTTCTGAGATTAGTGTTTACATTGGTCTCTTTTTCTCTGGCTAATGATGTGGCCATTTCTATGTTTTTTTCTGAAGTGAAAGTAGATCAGATGATCCTTTCAAATTTTGAGGGGGTAGTGGCCCCCCCCAAAACCATTGACTGTTGAAAAAATTTTCCTAATTAACTGAGTCTTTGCCATTGCCGATTTACCTTCCACAGCTGAGAGATTAATATCCAAAGCAAATGACTTTTTAATTAACACTTCTACAGAAGTCTTGATAATTTTAGGGTCAATCCACTTTTTTTCTAAAAAGATAGGCAAGCAAGAAGGGAGCACCACTTTTTCATCATCCATATAAAAGTCGGGAGAGCCAAGTAGAGAACCAAAGCCAGCATCAGTGTTGACTCACTTTGCCTTGGGTGTAGTAGCAGCTAAGCCCAAAAGAAACTCACCATTCACTCCAAACATGCTAACATTTTTATCCTCACCAGATAGACTCTCCACATCAGAATAAACACTGTTATCAGACCCAGATTTGCTCAAGAATATATCCCTTTTGTTACCAGAGTGTTTTATATTACCAAAAACAGCTTTTTTCTTCTGAAAAAAGGAGCCATCAGCAGGACCATGAAAAGCACCCTTAGGAGTCTTCTTCTTAAGTGTGGTGCTACTAGCATTAGCCTCCATATTCACAAAAAATGAGTTATTATTAGGTAAAGAAATATTGATATAGACTAAAAAAAAAAAAAAAACTTCTTTTTCAGAAAATGTGCTTTTTAGAGATTTGTAGAAGTAAAAGAGAAAAAAGTTTTTTTTTAATAGCTTTTAATTATGGCTATTAACAAAATATTAATTTTTTCTTTTCTTTTTATTTTTTTTTATTTTTTTTATTTTATTTTGTTTTGTTTCTTTGTTTTTTACTAATTAATTAAAAGAATTAAGTACTAAGTTATTAACATCAAAGATAGTCTAATAAAAGACCTGTGAAACAAGGGTAAAGAACTCATAAAATTGAGGATAGCTTACCAAAAAAGCAAGACTACCAGAAGAACTGACCACTATCCTAAAAAAAATTTACAGAAAGGACTTCCAGGATGAGTACTAAAATATCAAATAAATCTCTGTTTATTATACAAAAAACTCAACCAAAATTTTCAAATCACAAAAATTTTCAGATATTACCAATATTATCAAGCTATTAAATACCAAGTTATGGATTTGTTATTAGTATTAACATCTTAAATAATCATCTGTAATAATACTCAAAAAGAAATAAAAAATAGAATAATATACTTTGTCTTATTTGTGAAAAAATACTATTAAAAAAATACAATTGAATTGATATTGTAATAAAAAAAAAGTCTGCAATTAAACTTGCTAATATGCTCTATTGATTACTAAAAAAGTAAAAAAAGGAATTCTATTTAATGTCACTTACAATAGTGTTTTCAATAAACTTTACTATTTACATAATATTGAAATAATCTATAAATTAATCATAGTTCTAATTAATAAAAGAATACAAAAAAATATATGCTAAATAAAAGAAGCAGAATATATTAAGTACACAATAGAATTAGCTAAATTTGATTATAAAGATAAAATAAAAACCTATTATCAGATTACAAATCATATTTATCTAATCAAAAAAACTCAAATTTAACAATTATAACAAATAAATATTCAACTATATAAAGAATATATTATGTTTTATAATAATCAATAGTGTTTAAAATGTTATACAATTAGTATTTTCTTGCTTAGTAACAATAATAAACATAAAATTGAATTTAAAAAACTTAAACTTAAAGAAGAAATTTCAATTACTTTAATCTATCTAATTAAAAATCAGTTTGCCATACAACTCAAGTATTTTAACAATAATGGCCAAAAAATCAAGCCAGAAAAAATTCATGAAATCAATACAGAATATGATTTATAATATTTAGAAAAAGATACTTTGGTTCTTTAACCAAAGTTTTTAACAAAAATCAATTTTAAAATTGCTTTCAAAATCTCATTAAGAGCAATGATTCAAATTGCTTTTTGATTATTCTTGGCCAGCAAAAAAATCAATGCTTAAAAAGAAATCATTAATACAGAATATATTAAAAATATTATTATTATTATGTTATAAAATGAAACTGAAAAATCATTCAAAATTGAACATGACAAAAAAATTGCCCAAGCAATTTACTTACTCTTAATCAACATTTTGGGTTTGTAATTAGTTAATTAAAAAAAACAATTAGGCAAAAGTAATAGAGAAACCCAAAGTTTTGGTTCAATTAAACAATTCACAGCTACAGCAAATATAGCTCTTAATACACAGAATAAATTTTACTAGATTCTTTAATTTTTACAACCAATTATTATTTCATCTTTTGGAAAATATTATGAAATTTACACTTGTCTAAAACCAATTACTATTTAATAAATTTTTAAATCAAATAGACAAATTTGTCTAAAACACAAAACCTCAATAACTATTTCATCATTTTATTAAATAAATTAGAAATTGGAATTATATATAGCAATATCTTTCAGAATAAAATCTTTCAAACTGTTTCTAATTTTATTGAAATTATAAGATATATCCTTTTTCTAAACCCAAATATTCATTCTATTATTGAAAATTACCACATTAATAAAGAAAAACTTTCTTAAATTTACATAGATTTTCTAAAACCCCAACAACAGAAACAATTGAAACAGTTAATCACAGAATATGTCAATATATTTGTAAAAAATAACAACAGTCTTGGAAAAACCAACATTATACAGTATTAAATTCACATTAAAAATACTATTCCAATACAATAACAGACTTATTAAGTTTTACTTATTAGTTATTAATTCATTAAAAAAGAAGTATAACAGATGTTTAACAATAAATTGATTCAACTATCAAAAAGTTCTTGGATTTTATCAGTAGTTTTTGTTAAAAAAAAAGAAAAAAATCAGATTTTGTATTAACTATAGACAATTAAATAGTGTTATAATTAGATATATATATTCCTTATTCAGAATTAATAATATGTTAAATGTTCTTAGAAAAACCAAGTTTTTTTCAACATTAAACTTGGAAAGTAAATACTGATAAGTTGAAATAGATTCTAAAAACTGTCTTAAAACAGTATTCATTACACAAAAAAAAAATTACGAATTTAACATAATGCCTTTTGAATTTTGTAATATACTAACAACATTCTAGTAATTAATAAATATTGTATATAAAAAACTTTTATGGCAATTAGTAATCATTTATCTAAATAATACTAATGTTTATTCTTCAACTTTTAAAGCTTATTTAATTTATTTACAAGAAGTTTTTTAATGATTACAAAAAGCAAGATTAAAATTAAATATTGAAAACTATTACTTTAGAAAAACAAGCTTGATTTTTTTTGGACACATTGTGAGCAAAGATGGAGTCTAATCTAATCCAAAAACAATTGATGTTGTAAAAAATTTCTAAGTTCTACATAATATTACAGAACTAAAAAAATTCATAAGATTAGTCTTTTATTATTGAAAATTCATCAAAAAATTTTTCTAAATTACCAAACTACTTAATCACTTGATTAACAAAAATGTAAAATACTAATAAACACAAACTCAACAACAAGCATTTGACACTTTTAAAGAAAAACTTACCACAGTTCCAATTTTTGTTTATTTAGATTTTAGTAAAAAGTTTCAATTAGTCACTGATGTTTTATATATAGCTTTTGGTATTATTCTATTATAATTAGATAACAATAACAATAAGTAAGTAATTATATATACTAATAGAACACTTAAGCCAAAAAAACTCAAATATGGCCTAATTAAATTAGAAGCAACAGTCATTATTTAGGCTCTTAAATACTTTTAACAATATCTCTAAAATAGATTCCAATTTAATATTATTACAGATAATATTGATTTTAAATATCTTAATAAAAAGAGCTTTAAATTCAGTGCAAAGCAATTTTAATAAACTGATTTTCTAGCTAATTACAAATATATTGTTTACTATAAATCAAGAAAATTACATATAAACATTAATAGTCTTTTCAAAATAAGACAAAATTAAAATTCACACCAATATTCAACCAACTTAACAAACAAATTAGCAACAAATGATAGATTCTGAAAATTACAACAACATTAAAACCTATTTAGAAAACTTTAACATATCAAAAAATTGATTTTTAATTAAAAAAACCAATTACAAAACCAAGCAAAGCAATATTTTATTCACTATAACAAAATCTATTACCAAAATTGCCAAAATTTAACCAATTTACTCAGATTAATCCAACAAAGTAAAAAAAAACAATCTTTTAAAACATGTATAGAAATTCATTTTTTGCATATTTAGAAAGAAACAATACAATACAAAGAACATTAAAACATTATTTTTGGTTCTATATACAAAAAAATATTTAATAATATATGAAATTATGTAACAGTTATCAAAGAAAAAGAAAATTGTTCTACTAAATTTTTAATTTAATTAAAATTGGACAACTTTTTAACAGAGTTGGTATTAATTTAGTTGAATTACTACTTATTATAACTCAAAAAAACTATTATATTGTAGTTGTTATAGATTATCTTATTAAATAATCTAAAATCAGAGTTATTTAACAAGCTGATGCAAAATTAATAGCAAATTTCATTTACAAAGACATTATTTGTAAACACAAATATCTAATCAAACTTTTATCTGATCAAAGAACATATTTTATGAACAACTTAATACAAAAATTTGCAAACAATTTAATATTAAATGATTTTTATTATTATCATATCATCTATAAACAAATAAACTTGTAGAATAATTCAACCAAACATTATGTAAATTATTAGCCAAAGTTTCAATTAATTTTAAACAAAAATAAAATATTTTTATTTTATTAATATTATTAACATATAGAATACTAAAACAAGATATTATAAAATATATACCATTTAACTTAACATATAAAAAAACAGCAACATTACCAATTAATTTCACTGTAAAAACATATTTAGTACAATCAATCAATAAAAAAAACTTTTAAGAGATACTTTAATAAAAAGCTTACATTTTTTTCAGTACTTTGAAAAGAAGATAACAAATAGTAGCAATCTATATTAAACACTTCCAACCTTAACAAAAAAAATAGCATAACAACAAATTGCCACTAGTTACCAATAAATTTAAAGTTGAAAACAAAGTTTTTTTACATAAAACTAAGACTAAAAAACAATAGAACGAAAAATTTAAACATAAATTAGATAGATTATTTTATATTTACAAAATTTTAGACAATGAATTATATAAATTAAAACTTAATAATAAAATTCTAGTAAAAATTGTACATAGAAATTGATTAAAATATTATTATTCCAAAAACAATTTTAAATTATTAATTCCACAAATTAATAAATATTCTCTTTTAATTAATCTTAAAAATATTCTCCAAAATTTAGAATTAATAGTTATAATAAAACAATAATTAAATCTAAATATCTAATTTAATAATACACAAATGTAAAAACAAAAATAGTAAATAATTACAAGTATTTAAAACCAAAAATACATAAAAACTCTATATTCAAAAAAATATTATTTATTTTTTTTTTAAATTTTTTATCAAATTTTTACTTTTAAATTTTATTTTTTACATTCATCATGATTATTTTCCAAAATATTCAACAAATATTTTATAAATTAATGCTAGTTTTAAAAATATTTCTTAATTTATTCATAATAATTAATAAAAATTAAATCAACTATATTCAAAAAAACTATAATACCAGTAGTAAATAATTTTCAGAATTATTACTCTTATAGAAAAAACACAAAAAGTTATTCTGAAATTCAATTACCAAAACTTTTGAAGCAAACATTAAAAGAAAATTTTTTGTTTATTTTTATTAATATTTTACCAAATACCACAATTCAACAAAAGTTTCAACTGTGTTTTAATAAACAAAATAATAAACATATTCTTATACATAAATATTTTTATATCAGAAAAACATCTTATAAATGAAAATTAGAATTCAAAACAACAAATCTTATTTTTGAAGCCATACAAAAACAAATTCACAACAAATTCAAAACAGCAGTTAAATTAACAAATATTTATTACAAACTTAAAACAGTTCTTAGACACTATAATCTATTCAATATTTGTAAAAACATTCTACAAAATTTAATACTTTAACCAATAAAAATTCAATATATTAGCAAATTTACAGAACTGAAATTTCAATAATTTTCAGACCAAATTATTTCAATTATTTTGGACTATTATCTTAATATTACAAATAGTATTTGAACTTCAATAAAGCTCAGTCTTAAGAAAAAAATTATATTACCAATAAAATTTTAGTCAATAATTAGCATGAAATTATTCTTATAATTCCTATTATTAATTAGTATATATTAATATTGTTTCAATTATTACTTATTATTTAATCAAATTATCATATATTACTATTTAATTAATAACCTAATTTGTAAAATAAAAATTAGAATGATTAGATTATATAATATTCTGAACTATGTAATATTCAAAAATTTGTTAAAATTTGTAAAAATTTGTAAAAATAATAAATAGTTTACCAAAATAGTTAATAATTTGTCGAAATAATTTGTAGTTTATTAAAATGTATCTTAGTTTGTTAAAATTATAACAAAGAGAAAAGTTTAAGTTTATAAACTAGTATTACAACAAGTTGTATAAAAAAAGAGCTTTTTTTTTAAAAAAAATATATCTTATTTTTAAATTATTATATTTAAAATTATCTTATTTAGAATTAATTATCTTTTATATACCAAAAAAAATAAATATCAAATATTTTAAAAAACCCAATTTTTTTTATTGTACTTAAAAATTTCTGAAACCTAACTAATGTTTTGAAATTAATTAACTATTAATTTTAGTAATTTATAAGTCATTTTAAACTTGAACAGAAAACAACTTTCTTAACACAATTCTATTTTTTTATATTTTTTTATTTGTTTTTATTTTTCTTAGTATAATTATTAGAGTAGTTTATAAATAAGATTCATGTAAAAAGTTGATTTTTATAGCAAAATAACTACATATTTTTAGTAAGCTTTCAGACAAGCAATTCTTGGAAAAAAATTGACTTTTATTACAAAATAACTATATATAATAATTAGTACAGAATTGGTTATTCTACTTATAAGTCTAACAGTTCAAATTATAAAAGATAATTTGAAAATAAATTCAGTTATCAAAAATTCAGTAGCTTCTAAAAAATATAAATTTACAGCAAATAAACATTAATAACATTTAAAAAAAAGACCAAAAACCTTTAATAATACAAGTTACTCAAACCAGTTAAGACAATATTATATATTTATATATATAAAAACCATGTTTTTAATATCCAAGAAAAAACAAACACAATTTATGTATGTTTAAATTAACTTCAAAAACTTTAATAATTTCAAGCAGCTTAATTATACTACTAAACAAAACAGATAACACTTACAAAAAAAGTTTTATTATTTAGAATTAAATCATTTTTTTTTAATAAAGCTTAATGCTTAAAATAAATAAGCCAAATATTATTTCTATAAGCTAACCTAAAATTACATACAAAATTTATAACTTTACAGCTAGCAATTTTGGCATTTTTAAAAATTAAAAAAGATTCTTAAAACCAATTCTTAATAACAAACTTCTTATATAAAGTTAAATATATTACAACATCCAAAAAGCACAAAAAAAGTAGCTATAAAACAATAAAAATAATCTGAACAGATTAAATAATATTTTTTAAATGATTACATAAATATTTAACAGTTTTTTGTAAATTTTACTATCTAATTTACAAAAAAAAACATGAGTTAAAAACTTAATATTTTCACAAAACAAACATAAAAAACTACAATAATATTTATTATACAGATACTTATAAACAATTACAAATAGTTTGTAATATAAAATTTTTATGAAATAAAAATACAATTTAGCTATAAATCTGTTTGTACATATAAAAATTAAGATATTATACAAGTAATAATTTAATTTAGTTGATGTTTTTAAGCAAACTAGTTTTTAAAACATAAGTTTTAAATTTAATTTTCGAATAAACATAATAAATTACCTAAAAAACTTTATAAACAAAATATTTTGTATTATTAAAAATAACTTTACTACTAATTTTAATAAAATATTTATATATATAAATTAGAAGTATTAAATTTAAAAATGAGACTGCATTAACCAAACATCAGTTTTTTTATTGCTCAGAACACCTAAATAGTTTTTAATCTTATATCAATTTATATTTAAATTTTTATTTTTAATAATATTTACAATATACTAATGTTTAACTTAATAATAATTATGAAAATTTAAAAAAACCAAAGCTAACTTCAAATAACATGTATTTAAAACAACTTGGTTGTTAAAAAACAAATCAATTAGATAGAAAAAAAATACATTTTAAGATAAATATAATAGTTTGCAATTTAGCCATAATAAAAGAAATTATTTTTAAAACTTTAACACTTAAATCCAAATTTACATTCTCAAAAAAAACTGTAACACTAGTCTTTATATTAACAGTATTTAAATTGCTTAACAAACTATTAATGTAAATAAAAAAACATATTATATTAGTATTTAACAGCTAGTTATAAATTAGATTAAACTTATATAAACCAAAAATATTCAGAGATTAAAAATTAACAACAGAAGATAAAATAACAAAGCAGAAAACTAAATTATTTAAAAACTTAACAGCAAATCTAAACCAATCAGAGACAAATTTATAAGAATCTAGTCTCTTTTATGTTTGAAAGTTTTTTAATTAAACATTAATTTTTTTTATTATATAACTGTTTAATAAAAACAACATTAAACTATTTAAATAAATAAAACATCTTAAAAAAACAGACTTTTTTAAAATCAATAACATCAAAGTTTTATCTTAAAAAAAAAATGTTAAATATAAAAAATTAACCAAAAATAAATCATATTTGCAAAAACCATAAATCATATTTGCTAAAAAATTGTTAGATAAATTAACTTTAAGGTAAACTGAAAAGCACAAAAAGTGGTGAAAAAATTAGCTCAAAACTTATAAATCAAAAAATTTATGTTTAAACAGACAATTCAGAATGCTATATACATTAAAAAACACAGCACAAAAGCTAATTTGCTCTTAATTTATATTTGTTTAAAAGTTTTTAGATCATACAAAAAAGAATAATGAATTATATTACTTGAAAAGTCTAAAAACAAATAAGATTTTAATTTTAAGCTTTAATAAATTACAACATTTTATTTATTACACATTATTAAAAACAAAACTAAACTGAATCTTATAATTAATAATAAAATAAAGCATTACTGAAATTAAGTATAGAAATTACTTATTAAAAATAGTTTTTTATAAAACAATATTAGTAAAAATTTAATATTCAAATAAGCTTTTGTTAAACTAGATTTTAACAAGTTTTTTGTTAATAAAAAAATATTAAAGTATCAATAAAATTTCCTTTTTTTTTGCAATAAAAATCAACAAATCACTAATTAATAAAAAAAATCTATAATTCTATAATTAATTAAAATAGTTATTGTCTTGTTGTTATTAATTAAAATATTGTTGATTTAAAAAAATTTACTTGTAATATTCAAAATATATTAAGTTACTATTTGACTATATTCTACTTAAATTGTATCATTAATAAAGATATTAACAGTAAAAAATAATATCAAACTAGTTTAAACTTCAATTTAACCAGTTTTAGCAACAAACTTAAAATTAATTTTATAATTATAAATACTTTTCTGTCTTTTAATCTTACATAAAAAAAAATTATAGAAAATACACCAAAAAAAAAATGAAAAAATTTCACTTTAATCCAGTTTATTATGAATATAATATTTATTTATTAAGCCAAAATTAATTATAACTTAATTAACATAATTATTGTAAATACTACCAAAAAATTTAATCAACTTGTTACATATTTTAATTTTATTTAAGCTATATTTTAAATGTTTTCAACTTATAGAATTATATGTCTTGTACATATCTTGTAAAATTAGCCAAAGTTTATAAACCATTTTTTATTATTAATTTAATTATAAAAATAGAAAATTGTGTTTTTATATTTTTTAGAACTGAAATATTATTATCACAAAAAACATTAAATTTGTTATATACCAAGAAAATTTTATTAAAAAAAATTTTAGAAAAAATTTTTTAGGTTGTTTAATTAAAGCAATAAGTAAAATATTTGTTAAAATGCTTTTTTATTTATACAGTTTGGAAATTATTAAAAACTAAATTTTTTTTAAAATTAAAAAACAGATTTATGCACTAAACAAAAATTTAAAAGATTCAAAAGCATATTTAATATTATTTTATTGTAATGTTTTTATAATTTATTTAAAATACCAAAAAAACAAACTGTTTTCTTATTAAGCAAATTTTTTATTATATTTATTAATTCATAAAAACCAATAGAATACATAATATTAGAAAAAGTATTATTAATAACATAATTCAATAAGAAATATTTATAACTCTATATCTTAAGTATTTTTTTCAATTTTTATACTTTTTTGTCTAATTTTTTATAATAATATTTACATTAAATTTGACCAATTTATACTTTAGTACCAGTTTTTTTTCAACTATTAAATAGTCTAATACTATTTTATAAAAAAGATGCTTTAAAATATTTTGAATTATATGATCTTTTTTTATCTTAAAACTTTTTATTTTTCTGTTAATAACAAACTTAATATGTATTTTTTTAATATACCAAAATTCTGCTATTTTAAAAATTTTTTTGTAACAACAAAATTATTAACAAACATGACAATAGTATTAAACATTAAAATTCTAAACAATTTTTATTTTATATTATTAATATTTTTTATATTGAATTTTATTAATTCTTATTAACTTGTATATAAAAAGTTCTTAAAACTGATTTCAAAAGACTATTAAAACCAATAATAACATAAATAAAATTGTAATTAGTATTAAAAAATTTATTTATATATGTAATTTTTTTGTTGGTCAGCATATTTACCAAATTAGATAAAATAAAAATAAAATCAATAGTTTTTTTAATGTTTTTAAAGTTTTTCTAAGTAAAAAACTTAGCAAATAAACTATTAATTAAAAAATTAACCAAATCTAAATCTATACATTTTTGAAACTGATATTATATCTAATACTATCTTTATTAAAGTTATTTTTTAAAATAACAAAAACACTTTTATTGTATATATAAACTATAAAAAAATTGGTTTAAATATTGTTTTAAAAATATATTTACATACAATCCTAATACAAAAATTGTTTATTTGTTTTGAACAGTAAATAGATTATTAAAAACTTACCAAAAATTTTTAAAATTTTTAAAACATGCTTGGCTAAATATTTATTTACAATAAAAGCAATATTAATACTTAAATACTCAGAATTTAAACCAGAAGTAAACACTTTTACACCTAAAAACTTATTTGCTATCTAAAATTTAATACTCGAATAAAATTTAATTTTAATAATAATTAAAATATTATTTTTTAATTCATTATATTACTTAATAATATTATTCTGCTTAACAGAAATATTTATTTTTTTAATATTATATGTAGTTATCTTTTAAGTTAAGCTACTTATTAAGAGCAATTCAAACTAAAAAACTTTAATTTATCCAAAATAGTTTTAATTAAACCTTCTATAATTACTATATTAACTTTTAGACCACTAATTTTAGTGGTCAAAACTTTGAATTCACTAGAAAAAATATCTTAAAAGTTATTAAAAGTAATACTTAAAACAGAAATAATAAATAATAACTCATTAATAATTATTGTTACTCATAAAAATTAAGAATTATAATAATAAGTAAAATAACCAATCATAAATAGACATAATAAAAAGGGAAAATTTAGGATTTTTTTTAGAGAATTGTAAGATTTCAGAATTCTAAGATTTTTTTTAAAAAATTGCAAGATTTCAAAATTCCAAAATTCCTTTTAGGAAATTGCAAAATTCCAAGGAATTTTATATAACACAAATTATGTATATATAGTGAAAATATTAAAAACAGAAAAGTATTCAAAATTTGATTCAGATAGAATAGTAGCTAGTAATAATTACTTATTCTTATCCCTTCCTTCAAAAAATAGTTTTTTATAACTTAAAATAGAAACTTATCAATATTAATAAAATATTTAATTATTATTAAATTTATATTATTATCACTTAATTAAAAATATTAATCACTTTCACTATTATCAATACTTTAATACTTAACTACATTAAACCAATAGTTCTTGATTATAGTTATTAATGAAATACTAATTTTTTGTTTTGTTTTTTTGTTGTTTATTAATTAATTAAAGAAATTAAGTCTGAATATTTGACATTAAGGATAGCTTAATAAAAAATCTGAAAATAAGAGTAGAAATTTAAAGATAGCTACCAGAAGAACATAACTGTTTAAATACAGTAAACTGGTTATTATACTAAAAAAAAATTCATAAAAGAAACCATTAATTAAATTTCTGTTCATTATACAAAAAATTCAACCAAAATCTTTAGAAATTACTAATATTCTTAGTTATTAAGCACCAAATTATAGGTTTGTTATTTGTTTTAACATCTTAAATAATTATTTATAATACCATGTTTAATATTGAATTGGTATTTAAAATAGATGTTTTTATAATATAATTCAAAAATAATATAAAAAAAACTATTCAATTTGTAAAAAATTTCAGTAATATAATTAAACAAAAGCTTTAAAATATGCTTAAAAATATTTAATTAGAAGACTATAGTCGAAATAACAAGAATTTTTTTAAAATTACCAACTATTATATTTACTAAAAAGATATTAACAAATAACTTAAAATATATATATTTTAAATTATTACTTATTACAAAAGCTCATATTGCTTTATTAAATAAAACTAAATAAAATATAGAAATTTGTTTTTTAATATAAATAAAAGTAAAATACTTTTTATCTGACTTTGAAAAAAATTCTTTTTTAAATTTTAATTAAATAATGTAAAATTATTATTATAAACAGCTAAAATATAATCAAATTTTTTATATTTGGTATACTTAGGAAAAAATAAATTAGCCCAAATCAGATCAATATTCATAAATACAAAAATCAAATAAATAATAGCATTTTTGATTATGATAAACTCAAAACACATATATAAAAAACAAAATTATAAAAAATAGAGCATATTTTTTTATTATAAAACTGAATTAAACTTAAAAAATTATGAATAATTGTGCCTATTAGTAGAATATATAAGAGAACATAATAATAGTCCTTCAGATTTTATATATGTTTATTAGCATTAACTTTAATAATTTGTACTAAATTTTTTTTTAGTAAAATTAATTATTTGGCTGCAATCAGATTAATAACTTTAAAGCTCTTAAATTTAATCAAAACTTTTTGCCAAAAACCAATAAACTGTATTTTAATAGAAATAATTTTGTCAAATTTAGACAGTATTAATTTAATTACTAATTTAGAAAAATTTATTAAAATTTTTTTAATTATAATTTTCTAATCTGATTTAATGTTAATTTTTTTTTTATAATTAGCTATTTAATAGCTTTGAAACTAAATTTAAATATAAATAATGTTCTAATAACATCTTAAATTTGAGAGAATTAATGCTTTTCTAAAATAATTAATATTATAAAAAAGTTTTTTTATAAACTTGAGTTTATTATTCAGAATCTTGTTAAATATGATCAAAAAATTAATTTTTAACATATATAACTTTACTAAATCAAAGTTTTTTCTCTTTTTAATGTAAATATTTAAATGCAAAATAGAATTGATTAAAAAAAATAAAGAAAAATTTATAGTATTACTGTTATTATTAAAACTAAAATTATATGATCCAAAAAAGAAAATTGCTATTTTGTTAAAGTTAAATTGCTTTGTTTTTGAAATATTGGTATAAAAATCCAAAAGCCTATTATTTTTACTCTTAATACTATAGTTAATATTATATATAACCAAGTCTTTTATTATATTATTAAAAAAAATATTTATATTTTTAAACTGACTTATATTATATAAAAATAACTTGAATTCTAAATATGTTTTATTATTTAAGTACTTTATCTTAATAATTAATATTTTAAATTTTTGTATTAGATTTCTATTTACTGAACTTAAAATAATATTTTTAGCTAATTTTTTTTTAGATATTATATTATTAATAGTGGTTGCCAAAGCAATCATAAAAAAGTTTGTGTTTTATAAAATAGTAAAAACAAAATAGCAAAGAAAAATAAAAATAAAAAGACTTTTTTATTAAATTAATTCTTTAAAAATTTTTAAATATAAAAAAAAAAGTTTTTTTGGTTTTTTTATTTAAATTTTATTATTATTATGTATTTAATAAATATGAGCCAATTATTATCTAAAAATAAGAAACAAACTAAATATTTTAAAGCTAAATACAGTTTATATGCTTTTTATATATTATTAACTATTTAAGCCAATTTAGGCTATATTATATTAATATTTTTTAAAAAAAAACTTATCTAAAAAAACATTTTTTGAGCAATTTCAAACAAAATAGCACTATTATTAACCAACTTAATCAGTTATTTAGCTGTTTTTAAAACATTAGTCTTAATATTAACAAATTTGTGTTTTCATAATAACATTAAATTAGAAAATATATTATTATTAATTATAGAAAAATTTATATAAAAACCAGTCATATTAATGTTTTTATAGTTACATTTAGTTTTCAAAGCAACTAGCTTTTGTTTTAGCTTATTAACAATCTTGTTAAAAATACTTATATACATTAAAATCTAATTGATCTTAAAACTAAGTATATTACTCAAAACCAAATTTTTATTAACAAATTGTTTAAATACAACAACCAAAAAACCAATTGGCTTAATAATAAATTTAACCAAGCAGAAAACTTAACCAAATTAAACTTCAAAGAGATTAATCAAGAGAAAATTACAAACATTAACTATTATATTAGCAAAAAAAGCAAAACTAATTGAAATACTAAAAACCAAAAAAACACAAAAATAACAGTCTTAACATAAAACTTAATGCCAATAAAATAAAACACAAAAGTTTTGAGAATCTTAAAAAAAAAAAGTAAAAACACTTTATAATCAACAGCCAAATAATTTAAGTCTTGTCATTTAAAACAACATTAGCATCCAGAAGTTTTTTATTAAATACAATATTTTTTTAAGGTATTAGTTTTAATAATAACAGAATTCAAATTATTTTATAAGCCAAATATAACTAGAACAAACTAAAAACAATAACCAAAATTAGATAAGTAAAAAATAAAACAGATTTAACTACCAACTTAAAAAATCATATTACTAATTTTAAAGACAGTACAGCCAGAAAAAAAGTTGACTAACTTGATCTTAAACTTATAACAAAACATAATAGTTTTATTTTGATTTATTAAAAAAAAATTTTAATGCTATTTTTATTTAATAAAACTAATTAATGATTTAAGACAAATATAACAATATTTAAATTCTTAAAGTAAACAACTATATATTGCCAAATATCAGCAGATTTTAATACAACATAAGTGATTTTCTTAAACACACCAAATACTATTTTAATGTTAACAACAAACATATCCAAAGGCATATTATACAATATAACAATAGCAGAAAAAAAGCCAACTTCAGAAACCACCAGAAATTTGGCAATCTTAAAAATAGTCAAATAAACAAAACTCTTAGGCTCAATTAGAAATACAGTTTTTAAAGATTGTTTAAAAGCAAAATTCACACCAAAAAATTTTATATTGTTTTTTACAACTAATTTTACACCCAAAAAACTATACACAAATTAAAAAATAATCTTAATATAAGCCAATTTGATTTTGAAAATAGCATTAGAATAGAAGCCATTTATTTAGCAAATTTTTAACAATCAATTAAAATTTTTCAAGCATCATTAATAGCAATACCAAAGACCAAAAAAAAAGATTCAGTTTTTATTTGATCAGTTCAGTTTTTAAAAACAAGTAATCTAATAAAAAAATTTTGATTTGCTTTTAAAATCGACAAAAATCTGCTAAAAAACATCATATTTAACAATATAGTTAGTAGTTAATTTTGGTTTATCTTAGATAATATATTACATAATACAATAAAGATTTCATTTAAAATTACAAAAGAGTTTAATGTAACAATAACAAAAGCAAGCAACTGTTTCTGCTTTTTAGAATTTTTGGCTTTTTTGGCCATTTTTAAAAAAGTGGTGTTAATAACTTTAAATATAGTAGCAATAGTTAAAAAGACCAACTTGTTAATTGGTCTACTATTAAAAACTTTTAAGCTCTTAATAGAAATAAAGACAATATTAAAACTAACTCAAATGAGTTTTTTGAAAAAAATTTTAACTAGTAAAAAACCAGTTAAAAATAAAAAAAATGTTTCAAAAATTATTAAAAACAGTTTTTTACTATTATTACTTAGAAAAAAACTTCTAAAATATTCTGTTTAGCTGTTTTTACAATAGAAAAACTTTTTTAGTTAAAACTTTATTAAATATTTTAAAAAAAATATTAGATATAGCTTTTTTATTTTTTGTTTTAATTGTAGTTATAAAATTAAGAAGACAAAAAGTTTTTTATTATTTAAATTATTATTTTTTATTACTATTTAATAAATAAAGTTCAATTGCTATATAGTATATAGAATCAAATTAAGTGATTTAAACTAAATATGACTCATACTTTTACTATATATAATCAGTCATTCAAACCAGACAAAGTTATATTAAATACTTATATTAACACATGTATTATTACTCAAATTAGAAAAAAAAGAGCATAGTCTGTGTTTACTAAAGCTAACTGCAAAAGATTTAATAATATTAAACAATTAAATCATTTTATTTGACAATACAAATACTATATTACAAAACAAACCTATTATTAAACTATTATTCCTAACCAATTTACTCTTTTTTATATTTATTTTATATTTGGATTTTATAAACCATATCTTAAACTAGTACAATTCTACTAGTTGTCTTATATATATAACAATAGTAAAAACAGTCTTTTTTCTTTTATTAAAAACTATAAACACATTTATATATTAGTTTTTTAGTACAAATTTCTTGCAAACCATTGCATTTAAGCTCACATTTAAAAAAAGTCTGTAAAACAGTAAAAAAACAAATTATAAATATTTATAAATAAAACTTACTATTTAAAAGTATTTACTAAAATCTCTTTTTAAATATTATTATTTTTAGCATAAGTAAAGATATGGTTTAGCAGTTTTACCTTATTATACAGTAAACACAATACATCTAAATATATTTTGTTATATAATCTTTTTTTAACCATCATTGGCAGTTATTTATGCACAGTTTTTATTAAGTATATGTACAAATTAATAAATTTCTTACTAATAAACTCAAAAAACATATATAAGTCTAGATGCTATATTTTAATAGTAAGCAACCAATCTATTTTTTTAATCAATACATTTAAAATTACAGTATAATTAAGACCAGTTTCTTAGTAAACATAACAAATAGACTTATACAAATTGTAAACAAAATAACAAGTATTATTAAATATTACTGTGTTTTCAGCTATTATAAAATGTTTACATACCTTAATTAGCAAATAAAAAAAAGAGTTAGTGACCTTGTCTATTATTATATTAGTTTTAATATTGTCTGGTATTTTTAAATAACTTTTAATCTTTACCTAATTAAAAAAATTTTATTCTTAATTAGATTAGCAATATGCTTTTTTTCTATTTAGTATTAATTACAAAAGTCTAGCACAACAAAAAAACTCTCAGACACATATATATTAATAGCAGCTTGGCTATTCAGATACAAAATTACCACACAAAAATATAAAACACATTTTAAAAATAGAGCAACAATCTGTAATTCAGCCATTGTGAAAAACAAAAATTTATGTACTTCAATATTAATACTCATATCAAAAGCTGAAAAATAAGCAGTTGTTTTGTTAACAACCTTAGCAAAACCTATATTTTTTAAAAACTCATTTATGTAAATCTTAATAATATTAAACCAAATCTTATATAAATATTTTTACATATCAAAAAACTTTTTAGAATTCAAAACATCCAAGTCAGATAACTTATCAATACTGGTAATTTCAATTATTAAGAAAATTTTGTCAAGCAAAACTTAAATGCCAGTTTAAATTAGTAAAATATAAAGTCTCTAAGATTCAATTTTTTTTATTAATAAAATAGTTTTTAATCTATTATATTGTTTTTTTTGTCTAAAATTTGTTATTAAACACAATCTTAAATTGGTTTAAAAAATAAACAGAACTATAATACAAGAACTTTTCTAAAATGTTTAACATTAAAACTTATTAGAACTATAAAATACATTAGACAAATTATTTATTAAGAATAAATTATTGTTTAAAAAAAATTTATTACTTTAGTCAAAAAATTGTTTATTAAACTAATGTGCAATTTGACAAAAAATTGCAAAAGCTTTAAAAAAGCTTACACCAGAATTTGCAAATCCAAAAATCTGTAATTAAACAAATATCCAAGAATATCCAAAGTATTAAAAAAGATAATTAATAAAGCCAGTTTCTTTTTAGACTGTATTTACTTAAAAAACTTTAAGCCATATAAAAAAAAATGATGTAAAGCTTTATTAAAAAAGTCTTGAAACAAATTGGTTTTAGTTTTAAGATTTTTTCTGATTATCATATTCTACTTATAATATATATTTGATAAGACAAAACTAAACTGTAACTGATAATTAACTATAGATTACAAGACAATTAACATTAATAAAAAACTGCTTATCTGTAATTACTTTTCTTAACACCATATTAAAAAAGAATTTAATATCAGAATAAGTCTAAGTTATACTAGGCTTAAAAAAATTCTTAGTCAATAAAAAAATTTTCAAGTATTTATATAATTCATTTTTTTTAACAATTGAAATTAGTAAGCCACTAATTATTAATAAAACAGTTTTAACACTTTAGTTAATAAAAATAACCACTATTTTTTCATTATTAATTGAAATATTATTAATATTAAAGAACTTATTAGCAATATTTAAAATGTATTATGTAAAAATTTGGTTACTTTTAATCCAAATTGTGTTATCAACAAAGACACCTGTAGCAAAAAATAATGTTTTTTCTCTATTATTCTTTATTTTGCCAGTTTTAACTATAAACTTAGTATTAATTTAGTACTTATACAAATGTTTATATTTCTTGACTTTACACAAAAAAAAATTGTAGAAAATTTTCAAAAAAACAAAAGAAAAAACTTCATTCTTGTTCAACTTATTATGTACTTTGTAATTATTTGAAAGCCCAAAATCAGTTATTACTTTATTAATTCTGTTTTTATATATGTTGTCAAAAAACTCAATAGATTGACTACATATTTTAATGTATTGCAAGCTAGTTTTTAGATGATATTATTTTACTTAATTATAAGTTTTGTACATATTTTGCAAAACTAACTAAAGCTTTTTATTTTTTTCCAGAGTATTTTTAATAACTGACTCAATAGCAAAAATAAAAGACTAAATTGAAATACTCTTTAATACTGAAAAGTTATTATTGCAAAGAACACTAAATCTACTATATACAAAAAAATCTGATTAGAGAAAATTTTAGACAAAATTTTCTTAACTGTCTTAATTAATATAATAAATTAAGTATTTATTAAAATGCCATTTCATTTATAAAGCTTGGGAATTATTGAAATCCACACTCTCTATTAAAAAACTAGAATATTATTTAAAGACAAACAAGAATTCAACAAACCTAAAAGACATTTCATAACACTTTTATTACAATGCTTTTAAAGTTTATTTGAAATTCTAAACAACTTAGCAGCTTTGTTATTAGACAAAACTGTTAAATACCAAAACCAATTTTTTTATGTTAATCTTTTTTATTATACTAAAAAAGACACTATTATTTATGTAGTTTAAAAGCATATATTGGCAAAACCAAATATTAGGCATTTTTGAAAACACAAACTGCTTTTTTGGCTATTTTTTCATAATTTTATTGATCTTAAGTTTTATCTTATTAAGTTTTATAACCAATTTTTTTTCAACCACCAAATAATCTAAAACAATTTTGCAAAAAAGCTGTTTTAAAATACTTTTTATCATTTGTTTTTTGTTAAAGCAAAAATTCTCCATATATTATTCAATTGTTTTCTTAATAACTGTATTTTTAGATATCTTTAACTTATAATACTTAGACTTTTAATATCTTTTCTTGACTATTAATAAATATTTAATACTGTTAATTAATCTTATATTATTTTGAATTATATTAACAACTTTGGAAACCTTAGTACTATTAATAATTATTCAAGTTTTGACAAGATATTTAAATTCCAAAAAAATTTTAGAGTTTATCTTTTTTACAATTTTAGCAATAAACAGTTTTAATTTAAAGAATTTTAACAATTGCTTATTTTTTAAGCAATTATATTTACTATATCAATATTTAAAGAACATTATATTAGCAAAATTACTCTTAACACTTTCTATATTATATTTAAATTACCACAAATCTCTGTTTTCTCAAATACACTTAATACTGCCAACAATTTAGTAAAAAAACACTTTTTAAAGTACACTTATTTGGTCTTATTTGTATCTTTTATCTTGAATTTTCAGTGATTTTTGTTAGCTTGTTTGCATATGCTATTCAACTGTATATCTAAAAAACTATTTAAACCAACTAAAACCAAAACTGTCTTGTAATTTGTATCAAAAAATTCAAATACAAAGTTGACTCTATAACTTATAACTATAATTAACAAACTTTTACTAATAAAAATATAATTTATAATCTTTTTAACTTTTCTAAAATTGCTTTAAATAGAAATTTTAACTAATAAATATTTACTAAATAAATTAATCAATCTTAAATCCAAACAAAACTTGAAACTTGTACTTTTCTTAGACTTATTTTTATTAAAATCTTTACCTAAAGTCACAAAAATACTGAAACTAACTGCTTTAACAATAAAAAAGTTGATTTTTAACACTTGACCAAACCTAACTTCAACAAAAACATCAGTATACAAACTTAAAATTGTAATTAATAGTTTACTTTTAAACAAAAACTATACTAAAATAACTTAACCAAAAATTTTTTTTACTTTTAAAATATGTAAAACAGAAAATTATTTATGATAATAATTATCTTAGCACCAAAAAAACTTTTATCTAGATCAAATGTAAAAATTTTTATCTTATTAAACTTACTCATAATCCATAATCTAATACTAGATCTCAATTTTATTTTTATGATAATCAAAATTATATTATTTAAATTTACATATCAACAAATAATATTTTTTTGCTTAATAAAAACATTGATGTTTCAAACATTATATATAGCAAAATTTTAAACCAAATTATTTATTAAGATAAAAAAATTGCCAAAAAATCTAAGCTAGCATATAATTAATTTAATTTTATCAGAACTGAACCAACAGAAGTTTTAAAAGCCACCAACTTTAATTTTAAACTGCTTACTTTGGTGGTTAAAACTTTAAAGCTACTTAAATTCAATATTGAAATTTTAAAAAACACTAGTATAAAAAAGAAAACAATATAAATAAATTATTCAAAACCATGTTTAAATCCAAATTCAAATCAGAATTTGGCAAATCTGCTAAAATATTATAAGAAAAAAAAGAAGTTATTAAGACTAATTCCATATTACTTAGTCTGTACATAATACTAGATACTTAATTAATTAACAGTTTTAAGAAATGTTTTAAGAAAATTAAGCAAGTATATATAAAGAAATTATTTAATAGAGCAAAAAATTTTTTTTACCAAAACATAAAACACCAAAGAAAGAAAACCTGAAACCAAGACCAAAATATATATTATCAAAAACAAAAATCACCAAAACTACTTAAACCCATAATTTGTTATTTAAAATAGCAAAATGAGAGATAAAAATATTTTACTTGGTATATAATTTAGTTAATTGAAGACAATTTTTATCTAAAACAAACTTCTTAAATACTTTTAATAATGGAAAAATAAAGATATTAGAGATATTACACTTTAAAGCAAAATATTTAAAGTGTCTATATTTTTTATATTAAACCAAATTCTACTTAATTCAAGAGAGTTTTATATTATCCAAAATTGGCTTTATATAAAATGTAAATTTTAGATTATTTTTTGTCTTGAAACCAATTACAAAACAGCAAATTCTATTGCCAGTTTCAAATAACTAATTAATAATGCAAATTTTTTTACTAGTTTTTTCTAATAAAATGTCTAAATTATAAGTTATTGTTCTTATAAGCAAAATAAATAAAAGCACTTTAAAACAATTTTTAGACATTTAAACATTGTGATTTTTTATAGTTTTTACTATATATACTGAATTTTTTTAATTAAAAATAATTATTTTGCTGCCAACTAATCTACTTAAGCCAATTTAGCAAATTCTACTACAGTTTTTTATTACAGCCCAATTAATTATAATTAAATTAATACAATTTGATTAAATTTAAATACTACATTAATAATTATTTCTTTTGATATGTTTATAAGAATCTTTTTGATTACTACAATCTAATCTAAATACATTTTTTGTTTTTTAAGATTGTGGTTTACAATAATGCTTTTTTTTCAGATCAATAATATGGTTTTTTTTATGTTTTTTTTAATATAAATATTAATCTAATAATATTTTCAAATTTTAAGAAAGTAATAGCTTTTCAAAACCATTAATAATTAAAAATTTTTTTTAATAATTTGAATTTTTATTATTACTAATTTGCCATCTATTGTTAAGAGATTAATGTTTAATATAAAAAATTTTTTAATGACTATTTTTACTTAAATTTTTTTTATCTTAAGATCTATCCATTTTTTGTCCAAAGAGATATTAAGAGAAAAAAAAAATTCTATATATTTTATCTATATTATAGTTAATTATTTTAATTAAAAAACCATATTTTAATTCAATATTTATCTTCTTAGCTTTAGAAATTATTGTTATTAAACTAAAAAAAAGCTATTATCAATACTTACTAAAATATTATTACTTTTATTATTACTTAATTTACTATCTATATTTGAATATATACCACTTTTAGAGCCAAAGTTGACCAAAAACATATTTTTATTATTATTAAAATACTTGATATTATTTACAAAAACTTTTTTTTTGGAAAAAAAACCTTTAACAGATCCATAAAAAGCTTCTTTAAACATCTTTTTTTAGACATATTATCACTAAAAATAGCTACCAAATTTATCACAAAAAAATTATTTGCTTAAGAATAATAAAAATAAAACTACAAAAAAAAACAAAAAAACTTTTTTTCAAAAAACTACTCTTTAAAAAATTTTAAATATAAAAGAGAAAGAAGTTTTTTTTTTATTTAAATTAAGTAATAAAAATAATAATAAATAATTAAAAAGTTAATACAAAAAGATATAAATATTAAAAAACATTTTTTACATGTATTTTTAATTTTTTAAACAAGCTTAATAGTTATGTTTATTGTTAAAATATTTTTAAAAATAAAAAAAAAATTTTATGTTTTGTTTAATTTTTATTAATATTTATTTACTTAATAAATTTTTAAATAATTTTAACATATTTAATTACAATTTTACAAAATTTTAAACTTTTATTTTAATTTTATTTGTTATTTAAAAATTAAAATTGGGTTTTAAATTTTTGTTTAAACTAAATAATAATAAAAATTATATTTTTATTAACATTAACTCTTTGTCTCCTTAATTTTATGACCACAACCAGAGCAAAAAGTAAAAAAAACTGCACCTGATATTTGTCCTGAGATATCTAATAAAATTTCAACCAGAGGAGCTCTCTCTGTTGTAGAAGCAACTAGGCAAAACGTTTTAGAAGCCTTCTTTTTACTCAGTAATCGTGATAAGCTGCCTTTGGTAGCCACTGAAGCAACTTCCTCATCTTTGGCTGGTTTCTCATCAGTCAAAGTCCCCTCAAAGAAACACATCTGGGTTAGTTCTGGTATTGCCTCCACCCCAACCAAGAGCCCAAAAGTTTTTAATAATAGACCAGTAAATAAGCTGGTATTTCCCTTCATAGCTTCAACATCTGGTGCTGCTAGCACTTCTTCTTTGAAAAAAATGGTCAAAAAGACCAAAAGTTTAGAAAAGTGGGAGCAGTCACTTGTCTCTGCTATTGTTACACCAAACCCCTTTGTGGTTCTCAATGAGATCTTAGATGAGATCTCTGTAGCATTATCTAGCACGTCATCCAAGATAGGCCAAGATCAACCACTGGCTGTATTGTCAAATGTGGTGTCTTCCAGCAGATCTTTGCTGGTTTTAGAAGCAAAACAATTTCTTTCTGTTGGGTCACCTGTTTTTGTGAACTGGACTGATCAAATGGAAACTGATTTATCTCCTCCTCTAGTTTCTGATGCTACTTCTGGTGGTGTTTGGAAAACTATTACTAGTTGTCAAAGATTTGCTAGATGGGTTGCCTCCACTCTGGTGCCTAGTGCTACTTTTAAGATTAAATTGGCTCATGTTAAGACTGTTTTTCAGTCTGTGCATGGTTTCTTGGGTGCTAAATCTGTTTCAAAAAACAATGTAAAGCTTTTCTGTATGGAGTTTGCTTCTCAACAGTTTTTGGAAGCTGCGTTTCTAGTTGAGCTTACAAGCTCTGTTCGTTTGGTCATTCTCAAAATTGCCAAGTCTTTGGTGGTTTCTGAGTCTGGTTCTCCTCCTGCTACTGTTGTGCTGCATAATATACCTTTGGGTGTGTCTGCTGCTGATGTTAAGTTGGCTCTCAGTGTATTTGGTAGTGTTATTTGTGTTGTGCTGAAGCCTGCTAGCATTTGGCAGTATGTGGTGGTTTATTTTGAAAAGTTGGACTCTGCTGTGTTTGTCTTGAAGCATTGGTCAGTCTTGATGGGCAAGGATAGTGTTAGAATCCTCCCTCTGGTGAATCAAAATGAGACTATTTTGTTTCATGATAAGTTTAAGGCCAAATTGGTCAACCTTCCCCCTAGCTGTACTGCCTTTAAAATTAGTAATATGATTTTTCAGATTGGTGGTTGAACATGTTTCATCCCTCGTTCTCCTGATTCTGGTCATTGTTTCTGGTTTGCTTTGGTTACATTTAACTTTTAAAGTGATTTGGATTCTGCTATAGCCAAAATTAATACTTTAAGGAAATACTGTATCTGGTGGGAAACTCCTGGCTGCTGGCACTGCTTTAGGTGTCAAGAAATGAGCCATCTGGCTGTGAATTGCAAGATTTTTCTACCTTCTACTCTCAAGGTTCCCAAGGTTTTCAAGTCTCATTTTGTGGGTGGTGTTTTTTATGCGAAAGCTTCTGCTTCCCTGGATTCTTTTGAGTTTTCTCTCTTGGTGGCTTCTACTTCCTCTTCTATGGTTGTTGGTGATTTCTTAGTGTCTTTCTGGTTGGCTTCTTTGGAATCTGATTTGGTCAAGCTTTCTACTTTGGTTGAGTCTATTGTTAAACCAGTTGGTTCCTTGGTCAAATTGTTTGAGCAATTTATTAATGGGGATTTGGTCTCGAGCAGTAAACTTGGTCTTAAGGTCAATAAGGTTATAGTACATATAAGTTTTTTTAGTAAGATTGTTGGTAAGTTGAGAAGGGAAGTGGTTTTTTTAAAAAAAGAATGCTGCATGGAAAATATCGATATGTCTGGTGATTCAGAGTGTCCAGTTAGTTTGGATGATGAAATGTTTTTTAACTTGTTGTCTCTTTGGGAACATGAGCCTATTGATGTTAAAGCTAATGTCTTAAAGACAGCTGAATGGCTGGTTGAATTGGTTCCTTATAGTACGACTCTGTTTTTGGTTATTCAAAAGATATCATCTTTAGGTAAGTTTTCTTCTGGTGCATTAACATAGTATAGCCTGAACTGGCTCGAGTAGCTGGTTACATATAGAAAACACGTGAACTACATCTAATTTAAGACCCTACATAGTCATATTGCATTAGATAGTGGTTGGGCCTTGCTTGTTAAACTCTAATAATAATAATAAAAAAATTAACATTAAAACCAAATAACAAAAAATTTTAAAAATAGCACTTATAATTTAAAACTTATAATTTAAAATTATTTAATAAAATCTTGTATATTATTTTTAAACAAAAATAAAAATATGTTATTTTTTGTTTTAATATAATTTAAATATCTTAAAAAGTTAATAATATGGCTTAATTATTATTAAAAAAAGCCATAAAATTAAAAGTTAGATTTTAAATATTGTATTTAAACTATTTAAATATAATTGCTATTTAATAGTTTTTTTGCTTTAAAAAAGTTTTAATTAATTAATATATTTTTTTTTTTATTAATGCATTTAACGAGTATAGCCCAATCGCTATCTAGTACATAGAACCAAACTAAGAGGCTCAAACTAAACACGACTCACGCACTTTCTACATGTGGCTAGCCACTTAGGCCAGACAAAGCAACACTACACATCTATAACTACCCACACACTGCCACCCAGACCAGAAAAGAAACAAAAAGGCTTCCGATGACCAAAGCTAACAGCAAAGGAATTGGCCAAACCAAGCAATTTCACAACACCGTCAGACAAAACCGAAGACACATCACAAGGGAGCCCAGAAACAACACCAACATCACAGACCAGACCAGTCTTCTCCATCACCACCCAGTGGCTGGCTCTAGCCAACCATACCTTAGCATGATGTAAACCAACAATGAACCTGACATAATCAACAATCCTAGCAGTGGCCACTTTTCTATCCTCAAAAACATCACAAGTCTTCTTATACCACTCCTCCAGCACAAACCCTTTGCACACCAAAGTGTATAGCCCAACATTAATGGAACATTGAGACAAAACCCACAACACAGCAGAAGCAGAGGAACCACCAGACAAAGCTGACCAACAAGCAGAAGCCTCTGCCAAAATCTCACCACGAATGCCAGACTCATAAACACAAGTAAAAACGTGGTCAGAGAACTCCACCTCACCACAAAGCAAACACAACACACTAGGATAGCATTTATCATACAACCTCTTCCTAATGGCCACTGGCAACCTTCTGTGCACAGCCTTCATAACATAAGTGCGAAGCGATGAGAATGCGCGGCTAGTGAAACCAGCAAGCATATGAGAATCAGGATGCCACACCTTCGCTGTGACAACCCAGTCTATGCAACCAACCATCGCATCCGGAACTACATCACAACCAGGCCCAGCTTCCCAACGAGCACAACGAATTGATCGAAAAATATTTCTGACAAAATGATGGGCATTACCAGAAACAGCGACACCTTCAGCAACCAAAAAATGTTCACGCACATCGGCACAAAGAGAAAAGGGAGACCCAGAGGCAGCCCCAGCAGCCAAGTCAGCTCTCATATTACCAGGAATCCCAGAGTGTTCTTTTACCTTAACTCAACTCACACTAAGATCCTTATCCCTGATCAAATTGAAAATATGACGCCTTTCCAGCCAGCATTGATTACGGAAATTAAGAGCAACCAAAGACATCTCAGACACACATGCGTCAATAGTAGCCTGGCTGTCAAGACGCAACACCACAGTACTTGAAGAAGGAACACACTCTAAAGCCAAAGCGACAGCCTGTAACTCGGCCATAGTAGATGACAAAAGACCACAAACAGTGACATCAATACTCATATCCAAGACTGGAAAGTATGCAGCAGCACCACAGGCAATCTCAGCAGAGCCTGCATTCCTCAAAGACCCATCCGTGAAAACTTCAAAAGAGTCTGACTAAATGTCATGCAATCCATCTTTAACCGCAGAAAATTCCCCAGACCCCAAAATGTCCAAACCAAGCTTCTTTGCTGAGCTAACAGAACCAGAAAATGAGTAACCCTGACCTTTCAAAAACTCAAAAAAAATCATGAACCAGTGAAACACAGGGCCACGCGGATCCAACCTCTTCCAACGACAAAAAGTTTTCCAATCCAACAAAACACCTTTCTTATCAAAAAGCCGATCACCAAAAGTGACACCAAAACGCTTAAGAGATTTGACCGAATCAAAATACAGAGACTTTCCAAGAACAGAGGACAACGGGAACTGACCAGGACTACGAAATGCAGTGGGGAGATTGTTCACCAAAGTAAGCTCATTGCCCAGAAAGATCTTCACCATCCCAGCCAAAAAATTGTTCACCGGACTAACACGCAACCTGACTGGAAACTGCAAAGGATCCAAAGGAGCCCAACCAAGAACCTGTAGGTCCAAAAACCTATGTCTAAACAAACGCCCAAGAATGCCAAAAGCATTAGAGAACACCATCAAAGCAGCAATCTTCCCTTCAGACTGCACCTGCTCAAAAGGCTTTAGGCCATACAATGAGGGATGATGCAAAGCAGCATCAGGAAAATCACGGGGGAGACAAGCTTTGGACCTAAGACCCTTTCTAACCAAGACATCCCACTTGCGACAAACATTAGATGAGACAAAACTGAACTGAGTATGATAGCTAACAATAGGCTGCAAAACAGCTGACACCAGATATGAGAATTGTTTGTCCATAATAGCCTTCCTAAGCACAACATTGACGAAGAAACGTACATCTGCATGAGCCTTGACAACACTTGGCTTGGAGAGCCCCTCAGTCGACAGAAAAATACCCAGATACCGATGTGCTTCCCCTTTCTTGGCAATAGAGATTGGCTGACCACAAATGTTCAGTGAAGCAACTTTAACACCCTGATTGATGGAAATAGCCACCGTCTTCTCACTATTGATAGAAATGTCATTGATCACAAAAAATTTACTGGCAATGTTCAGAGCATATTGAGTAGAAGCCTGACAATTTCCAACCCAGATCGTATCATTGACAAATGCACCAGCCGAAAAGTATGATGTCAAACCACCACTGCCCTCAATCCTGCCAGATTTCGAAACAAACTTAGTATCAATCCGGTACTCACACAATTGTTCGTGCTTTTTAACCTCACACAAAAGCGGATCGTAAAAAATCCTCCAAAGAAATGGCGAAAAGACCTCACCCTGGTCCAGCCTATCATGCACCATATAACCACCAGACAAACCAAAGTCAGTCATCACCCTATTAACTCTATCCTCATGAATACCACCAAAAAACCTTATGAACCTCTCACACATCTTGACACACCGCAAACTAGCTCTTAAATGATGCCACCCAACTGAATCGTAAGCTTTCCGCATATCTTGCAAGACCAACCATAACTCCCTATCCTTCTCAATGGCATCCTCAATTACTGAACTGACAGCAAACACCAGAGATTGTGTTGACGTACCCTTCAGCACCGAAAAGTTGTCACCCTGAAGAACATTGAACTTGCTACAAGCCATTGAAATATGGTCAGACAGAATCTTGGAAAGAATTTTTCTGGCAGTCTCAATCAAAGCAATGGGCTGAGTGTTCATAAGAACTCCATCCCAGTCATAAGGCTTAGAAATCATAGACACCCAAGCCTCCTCCACAAAACAGGCACCACACCACCCGACAAACATTTATTAAACAGCGCCAGCAGGCACCCCAAAACTACCTCACTACTATGTTTCCATAATTCATTAAGAACACCAGACAAACCAGCAGCCTTGCCATCAGGAAGACCACCAACAACAGAAAGTAACTTGCCCATACTGATTGCACCCATAACACCTGAAAAAGCATCATCCCTAACATAGTCCAAAGGCGCGTACTGACGAGCCCAAAGATCAGGAAGCATTGACTGCACAGAGCGTTTTCTCGTCCACCCCTCCATTATTCCATCCACACTGGACTTCATCTCTTCAGGCAACAAAACCAGATTATCATCAACTATCAAGTGATCCAACACAACCTTGTGAAAAGGCTTTTCCAACACACTCCTGATCATACTACTCTTATCTGAACAGAAATTATCCATGCGCTTCTCAATCGCCTTCCTAACCGAAGCTTCCTCAGCCAACTTTGACTCAAACATCTTCGACCTCCTGTAATCTCTACGAACCAATGACAAATGCCTAACAACAACATCAGATTTAACACCCGAGCCAACCAAATCCTTGAAAGCATGAGCCTTTGCATCATCCAGAGTTGACCATTTACTCACAAGACGATCAGTGCCCAGCAAGTCACCAGAGCAAAATTTCTTGACAATCTTGGCCACCAACAATTCCAGACCAAAAAACCTAGAAGAATGTTTGTTTCTCAAACACTTGAATTCACTAAACCAATGCCTCGAAAATGCCACATCAGCAGAATCCATCACAGCTCCCACCAGAACTGCCCACATAGCATCCACATTACCACGTATTTCAGCACCAGAGAACACCTCACCCAAAGACAAAAGTTTAGCTGACGAGAGATCCTTAAACTTAGCCCATCCAACACAGTTAGCATTCCTGATTTTGAACTTCCAATGATTTTTATTTGCCTGCTTGCGCAAACTGTTCAATTGTACATCTAGAAGCCCACTCAAACCAACTGAAACCACAACTGCCTTGTGATCGGTGTCAAAGAAATCTGAAACAGAAACAACTTGATGACCAGCAACAGCAGAAGACAAATTACCACCAACAAAAATGTAATCAATCATTTTCCCAACCCCTTTCGAATTGCTCCACGTATAAAAATTAGCCAAATGATGACCAACAAATGAATTGACCAAACCCAAACTCAAACAAAACTTGAAACTAGCACTTTTACCAGATCCATTCTCATTAAGGTCTCCACCCAAGACAACAAAATTGCTGGAATTGACCGCCTTTGCAATGAGGGTGTTAACTTCAGAAGCCTAACCAAATCTAGCCCCAGAGGAGGCATCAGCATACAACCCCAAAACAGTAACCGAGAGCTTGCCCTTAAACAGAAGCCGAACAGAAATAACCTGACCAGGAATCTCCTCCACCTTAGATACATGACGGGCCAAAGAAGTGTTCATAACAATCGCAACCCCAGCACCCATGAAACCCTTATCCAAGCCAGAAGAAAATACTCGCACTCCATCAAACTTATCCTTTATCCACGGCCCAGAAGAGAACCTCAACTTAGTCTCAGTGATAAAAGAAACCATATTTCCCAAGTTCACATGCCAACAAACAACATCTGCTTGTTTCGCAGGAACATTGATACCCCGAACATTGCATGTAGCAAATTTCCAAACCAAACTACTTATTGAGACGGAGGAAAAGCCAACAAACCCGATCCAGAATGCAGATGATCCAATCTATCCAAGACCGAGTGAACTGAAGCCTCAAGAGCCATCATATTCGATTCCAAACTGCCAATCTTGGCAGTCAAAACCTTAGAACTGCTCAGACTGAAATCAACAACCGACCCACCAACATTGGGAGAAAAAGAGGCAGATGACAACAACGTGCCATCCAACTCCAAACCCAGGTCCATATCTGAAACAACGGCAGTTGGAGACACCAAAGGAAGAGCTGAGGGAGAAGACGCCAATGGCACCAAGTCAACGAAACTTAACTTCTTTAAAATGAGTGAGACTTGGTCTGAGAGAATTTCCACGGAGCGTTCCAGCACAGCTAGGCGACCACCTAGATCAGCGGCACTAGACGAGGAGGAATCCATTGAGAAAGCCATTGAACCAGAGACCAAACTGACACCAGGAGCACCTGAAGAGACAACGCGAGAGGGGGAACTGCCTGCCACTTGGGCCCACGTCTTCCCACCAAAAAAAACTGGACGAGTGACAGGGGCCGACTTCTTCTTATATATCCCAGCTAGATGAACCCGATCTTGCTCAGAAACCACCCTTCTTCTTCGAACACCAGAATACATACCCAAGGAACAATTGACCGAAACATGACCAAATTGTTTACAACGAGCACAACTGGCCAAAGAAAGACCAGCCCAATACAAACTCACATTCCTAAAAACTGGAACGGTACCAATAGCAGCCAATTTGGATGTCTCATCACCAAAACAAATTACAGCACATCTATCACGAACATATAAACTAGAGTTACGGCCAATATAACAAGTCTTCCCACCATATGATTCCAACAAATTGGAGAGGTCATGAGCATTAGTGCCAACTGGAAGAATATAAAGTAAAGCCCGATGCTGATCCCTCGATACCCACGTTTGTTTATCAATATTTGCTTTTGCCACTCGGACCAAATCCTTTCCCATGAGCACAGACCATCTAGCTGCGACCAAATCAGCCATCTCAGAAGATTCATATTCTACCAGGGCCTTTTGCCAAAGACCAATAAGCTGCACTTTGATTGAAACAATCTTGCCAAACCTGGAAAACACCGCCTCAATTGCCGATTTGGGAAGATCCACTGGAATATTTTTGACGATCACCTCCCGATCTGAATGGCTGTTTACTTTTCTTAGATCATCATTTACCAATATTTTTTCACAGATTGCCATTTCTCTCGTCTTAAACAAACTTTTTTCAGATGTAAATGATGATTTTATTATTCCAGGAAATTTTGAGGGAGTCGAAGCCCCCCCAAAACCATCAACCTGATAAAAAATTTTTTTCACACAAACCAACTTATCACCAGTAGTTTTGCCAGGAACGGCAGATAGCTCAATATCCAATGCAAACGATTTTGACGAAATAAAACTCCGTTTCTCCGGAGCACGTGACCCGGCTGGAGGAAGGCGATTGAACCCACAAAATTTTGAACTCGGAAGAGGCAGAGTGTCTTCACTATCACTTAGCACATTGAAAGAGAGAAGTGGCGGCTTACTGTTCAGAACATAGGTGCGAGTACGCGTCTTCCTAAGCGTGACATCATTCATGTCGTCATCCAAACCTGAAGCATCTGACTCTGCATAGCTAGTTTCCTCAGCGACAACGTTTTCCAAGTTATCCAAGTCCGAAACGCCACTTACGCTGTCCACTTCGCTGTTGACTTCGCTAGCCCACGATCGCCCAATATTAAGTCCATCACCACTTTCATCCATAATGTTTGAAACACCAGCAGACGACTCCACCAAACCATCAACTGCCACAGGTTTCTTCGGCTTCTTATAGGACGCACCGCAAGATTGAGGACCAACTGAACGCTTATTTCTGACACCAGACCAGGTCCCCAACCCAGCCGAAACGGACCCAGAACCACCAACAGCAACGCCCACCGGTTCCATAGCCACAAAAAGGGGAATGTCTGAAGAAATAACTGGAGAGAGGTGAAAGGGAAAGGGAAAAAGAAGGCTATTTCAATGATGACTCAAAGCTTTCGTTGTGACCAGGGGATCATATATTTAAAATTTTTATTTTTTTTACTTAATATAATTTTATGGCATTATCAAAGGTAATAGCAAAAAGCTGTTAAAAAAAAATTCATTAATATATTGTTATCTAAATATAAATTTGGTAATTTAAATGCTTAAATTCAAAATAATTGTTTAAAAATTATTAACTAGAAAAGCTAAGTAATATTGTTATTTTTTTTTGTATAAATTTTTAATTAAAAAAATTATTAAATAAACTGTATAAAATTTAACCAAATATTTATTAAAATTGTTTACTAAATTGATTAATAACATAAAAACAAGAATAATAAATTAACAAATAAAACAATTATTAAAAGTAATAAAAAATAATCAATAAAAAATTCAATTAAAGAAGTAAATTAAATTTGTATAATTTTAAAATTAATAACAAGCAAATGAATTCTTAGATTAATTTTAACGATACAAATTAAAAATAAAAAAAGATAAAATATGTGAATAAGCAATAAAGTACAATGAAATTTACTTTTTTTATTACTTTAGTTTTGTAATTAATTGTTTTTTTTACAGCTGGAAGGGTTTATTGCTTATGTATAGTTGTCAATAATTAGGTTAACAATTAGGTTAATAATCAGATTTGATTGGTCCAGAAAAAAAAATCGATTTCTTGTTTTATTTTATGAGTCAGAAATGACTGAATTAATTTGTCTAATTTATTATGACCGAGTTACTCCCGTTACAGGACGAGGACTTTACAAAAGCAAAACGTAATGGGCCTGATTCTTCTCATGCAACGGGAGCGGTCACACAACGGCAAGCTCAAAACCCTCAGGGAGTGTTCCTTGGGCAAGATGGAAAGCCCTGTCGTCCTTGTACAGCCTTCAAAGATTGGACGAGAAAAGGAAAGAAAAGTGCACATGAGTCATCGGCTGTACCCAGAACGTCTTCCAACACAAGTTCAAACTCTTCCCCCGAGTCCTCATTAACCAATTTAGAAGATTGTCCCCCAGATTCAGAGCAGTTGGGTCGTTCAACTTGGACCTTTCTACATACTATGGCAGCCTATTATCCAGATCTCCCGTCTACAACTCAGAAACAAACGATGACTACTTTCCTTCGTACCTTTTCCAATGTCTACCCATGTTGGTATTGTGCCGAGCATTTACGCAGTGAGATGCAACGATCACCACCAAACGTGGAAAATCGACACGCTTTATCTCGTTGGTTGTGTAATATACACAATGAGGTGAATTTAAGATTGGGAAAGAAAGTGTTTGATTGTGAGAAGACTGATGAGCGATGGAAGGATGGCCCACCCGATGGAAGATGTGATTGAGTTTCAAATCGAAGATCCGAGAGGATTGTAAAGGGATAGTGCAGTCTTTAATGATTTTACCATGTTACAACTTTATCCAGCTTTATTTTTTACGATATAAAATTATGACATAGAAATAGATTTTTTCGTCTATTATCGAAACCAGAATTTCGGAAAGGCGACTTGGTAAAGGATTGCATACCAATTACAGCAATATTTAATTAACAACAATGTTAATAGTGTAAAAGTACAAGATTTTCAGAAATTTTGACACAAAAGTAACAAAAAATTGCCGAATGGGCTCAATAAAATGTCCAAAACCAGTTCAAGTCAGTTTTGGGCACGCTCTATAGGAAGGCGTTCCATCCAAGTACGCTACAATTATTCCTTAGCATTCATCTCCGAATTAGTCAGTCTCTTTCTTTGCTCTGCCACTACCGATCACAAAGGCAAAAGATCAACAATTTACCCAACTTGTATAAATGGTGATTTAACCAGGTCCGATCTCATAGTACAAAGCAGATTCTGTACTACTTCCTTCCCAACCTCGATTTCCGGATGTGGTGATCATGTAACGACAACTTTCATCAATTACTAAACCGAAAAAACATAGTATCATGTCAAGAATACCAAATTATCTTTTGAAAGGTCAAAAAACCCCGCACATAGTAAAGGATACGAATCTGAGATATTGTTCCGCTATGGTGGCCAGCCACGATAAGGAAGGGTACTGCTGATCTGTTATGCTCCTTCTCTTCCAAATTCCATAATCTTATATTATCTTTAGAAGCACTGCCAAATTGGAATCGTTTACTAAAACAATTGAAGAGAGATAATGGAAATTGAAAATTGATCCATACCAAATGAGCTGCTTTCCATTAGGCATGCTCATCACACAGGAAACAGGACCTGACCCAGCCGGCATTCGAAGAACGCGTAATACAGATCCGCCACGGACGTCCCATTCATCAACTGAAGACCAAATAGGATATCAACAATCCAATACGGTCAGCGATTAACAGATGACTTGCTTTGAATCTTCTCACCTGTGCCATCCCGTCGACCGCAAAAAATTCTCGTACCATCGGCACTCCAGCAGGCCTTCATGATGCAGCGCCGATATGTCAGAACAACCCCGCATACTTGTGAAAGGTTACAACCCATTCGACTCAAGATTTATATATGAATATTGAACGAAATCATCAAATTACTTACAGAGAAAGACCATGGTGTAGTTCTTCCAGGAGGTGTGAGAGTTTTTATTATTGGATCTTCAGCTCTTTTATCCCATATAATAATATGTCCATCGATACTTGTTGTCAATAAAACGTCATTTGAATGTACCAGATCCTCTTTGTCGTTAAAGAATTCATCAAAGGACTCTTGTGAACTTATTGATTGAGATGATGATCCAGGAATAACGGGACGAAATTGTATGGAGCTTAGCTGAGAATTATGTCCCAAAAATCGGCGAATCACTTTACCATTATTAAGATCCCAATACTAGAAAAACTTCAATTAAATATAAAGCTAGAATCAAACTCCATTAACACAGCATAGTAGACAATTACCAATACTTGTTTATCCCAAGATCCGCTAATAAATTTAGTTTCGTCCTTTGTTATCTTTAGAATAGAAACTGGACCATTATGTTCCTTTAAGACATGATGGCACCTCCCTTCTTCGTGACGGACTGTAAACAAGTTTATTCCACCACTCTAAAATATATCAAAATAGGGAGTTAAACAAATTAATACAATTCTTGGAAACTTTAAATTTGAAGCAAGAATATGTTATTCTTACATAAGGATATATAATTATGATTGGGACCCATGCATACCTCTAAACCACTGAGCAACCATAATGCTTCAGATTGTACTGCCAAACTATACACAGGTGATAATTTGGGGTCTAAATTTGGAGGATCTGGTACAATTTCTGGTTGTACAATACCTTCCTCTATAGTTGTACCATTAACAGGTCCATTACTATTTTCTATAATAATAAATTTTTTAATACAGTGATGGAATAAAATAAGGGGTTCACGTGCGAAAAGTCCTAAATTTACCAAGTTTTACAACCACTGGGGATGGTCCAGGTGTGGCTGCGGGGGTTGGAACGGTCACTGGAATGGATGGTAATGGTTCCTCATTCTTCCAATATGACAGAAAAACGCCGGCCTATTCAATAGGTAACATGTTACATGGATAATGTTTCAGCGGCTAAATAATATAATGGAGCATTACGAAGATATTTCCGAGCCCTTTTGTAAATCCTCTTGTTTGGAAGGATATTACCTACCGCACCTTTTGGACAGACTCCACTTGGGCATGTTTTTGATTTTGGGTGAGCAATTGTTTACCGTTCATTGATGCAAAAAAATCATATTTCCGAATATAGCCATCATCACCGCCAGTAAATATCCATCGCATATTCCTAGTGGCATCTAAAGAATAAATATTACAGCCGTGAATTGCCGCAACCTACAAGTATTAAAGAGAAAATCATTCATTTTATAAGTCTAAAGAACCTGCAGTAAAAATATCGTGATAAATTGCTTAAAAAATAAATTCAATTTACCAGAGGAACAATATCATAAGTTTTGTACTCTTTAGCATTAGGCTGTGGCCTATGGGTTGACGATCCAGCCGTGATAGACGAAGGATTATTAGTATTAGGGAATGACGGTTGTACAGAGTATGAAGAAGTATTAGTTGGGACAACTTCTTCAAAACCATCTACTGTGAGAACCCAAGAAAAATTTGAGCAATGACCCAAATAAAGAAGCAAGAAAGTCATCAAAGGAAAAAGCAAAAAACCTTCTGATATAGGCGTTCGGTCACCACCTTCTCCATCGGATGTTTGGGGTGAAGGGTCTCTTGAGTCGTAGTCATCGTCGCTGTCGTTATCCATAACAAAATAATTGTGCTTTTGGGTATGTTGTGGAAAATTTCAAAGTTAGTTTATTCCGTAAAGTGCCGACTCGCCTTTTGTTCTATTTTTGGAAAGAAGTGCATCAGGGGTCTTTGCTTCACCCTCGTGAAGTATGCCACCATAAAAATATAAAATCAAAACTTTTGAAATCTTAAAGTAATAAAATAAATAGTTAATAAATTAAAATATTTATTGTTTATTTATTATATTTTTAAAATTTTTATAAAAGTTTAAAGGATGAATCTAGTTGTAACAACCTGTTACATGAAACAACCTTGGAAATGGCTTCAATTAGGATCGGAAATTTTATTAAATTTTAAAAAAATAACATGTAATAATGATGTGTTTTATTTATTTTTATTGGACAAATTAAAGTTGGATCATTAATTTCACTAGAAATAAATGCAATGTTTAATTATTGCAAAGTAAGAAATAAACAAATAATTGACTAAATCTTACCTAATTTTGACATCTTGTACTATTGTGTCTTGAAAGATCACATCTACTACAAGTATATTTTGTGCATGGTTTTCCTTTTTTTTCAGTAGGAGACTTATAATGTTTAGTTTCTGAATGTTCTTTACATTATAATACTAATGAATTTTCAAGTTGTTCAAGCTTATTTTTTTTATTGGCATTATTAACTTGATTGTTCTTCAAAACTTGGTCTTGATTTTGAAGTATAGACACCACTTTTTTATGTTGGTCAATAAATTGTCTTAATTATATTATTATCTCATTATAATTGTTATGTTCAATAACAAACTAAGCAATTTGTTATGTAAGTTCTTACAATTTACCATATTTTTGTTTTCTCTGTGTTATAAGACATAAAACATTAATAATAGTCTTAAATACAGTTAAAGTATTTAAGATTATTATTTTATTAAAAGAATTTATTGTAGTTTCTTAATTTGTAATGTAAAAAACTTTAATAACTAAATTATTGTCTTTTTTTTATTAATATACTATTATAAAGATATTATTTGAATATAAAATCCTGTAATTTTTGAATATAATATCACTTGAAAATAATGGCAACAAACAATATTATAAAATATACTAGATAAACATAAACAAAAGTAAAAAACAGAATTAACAATTATAATAAAATGTGAATGCTTGCTGTTTTCTGGCCATAGATTTGTGATCTTTCATATTTCTTTGATGTTTTTTTCATTGATTTTAGTAATTATTAATTTCAATAAAATTTGTTTCATGTCATACAAATTTTTAATGAAATTATTTATTATATTAAGACTAGAATCCTAAATATCAAAATTTTGTTTGATAAATAACTTAAAAAAATACACTAAAAAATAAATTTTCTTACTTTATTATAAGTATTAATATTTAATAATAATTAACTTACAATAAAGTATAGATATTATAATATTTCTAAATATTCTATAGATAAGATATAAAGTATAAAGTATTAAGTTATTTGTTTGTCAACCTTAGAAAAAAGATTATAGCCAACTGACATAATTTTCATACAAAATAAGAGTGTACAATATTCAAAAAAATGATTTTATTTTGTCTTATTTTCAAGTTTTACATCTAATACATCAACAAATTGCACAAATTGCCATTTGCTAAAAGTATATGTTTAATAATAATATTAAGATCTTTAATATAAGAAGTAATTTGAGTTTCTGCAGTAAATATTTTTGATGTAAATATACAAACCTATGTTTATTGGCTGGAATAAAGAGCTTTTATTAAATAATTTTTAATATTAACATATATTTCAGTAAGTTATAACTATTATTTATAGAAATTTTTTTTATATAAGCTATTACAACATAGAAAAAAATCATGAAAAAAGCTTTTATATTGATTGTAAAGCTATAACTTGAGATTTTTTAATAAGTTTTCATTAATGTAAAAAATACAATAAATTTATTAAGTTGTTTTATATATTTAAACAACTGCTATATTTGTTATAGGATCAATATTGGTAATAAACACTAATAGTTCTGTTATTGTTGCTTTTTTTGTGTATTCTAGAATCTATTTATATGATTTAGTAGTTTTATCTAATACAAAAACTTGTGCAATAAGACAAAATCTTGTGTTATTGTTTACAATACAACAAATCTTATTGCCAGTATTCAATAACTGATTTATAATACAAGTTTTCTCACCAGTTTTTTTTAAAAGAGCCTTAAGATTATGTGCAGTTGTTTTTATAAACAAAGTAAACAAAAATGCCCTAAACTAATCTTTAAACATTCAAATATCCTGATTTTCTATAGTCTTTGCCATATATACAGAGTTTTTTTCAATAAAAAATAACCACTTAGAAGCCAAATAATTAGCCTATCCCAATTTAATAAACTCTACTATAGTTTTTTGTTATAATCCAATCAATTATAATTGAATTAATACTATTTAACCAAACTCAGAGAAAACTGCAATGATTATTTTCTTTGGTATATTCATAAAAATTTTTTTAATTATCACAGCCTAATCTGAATAAATTTTTTGTTTTTTGAGATTACTGTTTATAATAATTCTTTTTTTTTTAGCCAATAAAATAGTCTTTTCCATATTTTTCTCTAATGTAAATGTTAATCTAATGATTTCTTCAAATTTTGAAAAAGTAGTGATCTTTTTAAAACTATTGATTACTGAAAAAATTTTTCTGCTTACTTGTGTTTTTGCTATTGCCAATTTGCTATCTACAGCTAAAAAATTAATGTCCAAGACAAAAAACTTTTTAATAGGTACTTCAATCTGGATTTTAACAATTTTAATTTACTTTCTGTCTAAAAGAATAAAGAAACAAAAAAAAAAAAATCTCATTATTATTATTTATGTTATAAGTAAAAAATCCAATTAGAAAGTTAACTGTAGTACTAATATTAAACCATTTAGCTTTAAGAGTATTTATCTTTGATTCTGACTTTTTTTTACTCTTGTTATTAATATTATAGCTAACATCTATACCAGAAAAAATTACCAAAAAAGTATTTTTATTCATATCTATTTTAATAAACTGACCAAAAACATGACCAGACCCATCAAAACTCAAATTTGTTTTATCACTTAAATGTTTTACAATTTTAAAGAAGACTTTTTGCTTTTGAAACAAGCACCAAAATCATTTATAATAGTCATTAGTTTAGCAACAAAGAAGTTAAGTTCTTGTGAAATATTGAAGTATATAACAGTAAAAAACAAAAAAAACTTTTTTCAAAATTTTTGACTTTTTTTTGGAAATTTAAATAAAGAAATAAAAAAAATTTTTTTTTGATATTATTATTATTAATTTTAAAAACAAATTAAATTAATAAAATAAAAATTCAATTATTGTTTTTTAAAATTATTGCTAATTTTAATAATAATTAAAAATTTATTACAAATTGGCAATTTTTTTTTTAAATAGATAATTTTTATTTTAATGTTATTATTAAAATCAAAATAATTTATATAGTTTTGTTAAAATTAAATTAGTTATTAAAAACAATATTAAGCTTTTTGTATAAAATTTGTATTTTAAATTTTTCAATTATTGTCAAAAATAACAATATTAAAATTAATTTTAATTAATTATTTAATAAATTTTTTAAATAAAAAAACTTTTATAAATATTATTTAATTGTTTTTATAATAAAAAAAAATTAAAATAATTGTATTAATAAAAATTTAATTTTTATAACAATAAATTAATTTTTTAATATAAATAATACTATTTATTAATTAAATAAAAATAATTAAGTAAACTTCTTTCTTTTTTACTTCCAAAAAAACCCCAAAAAGCATTTTTTCGAAAAAAAAATTTTTTATTTTATTTTTTTTTACTGTCTCTTACAAACATTTCTCAATCAAATAATTCTTTTGTGGTAAATCTGGCTGCTGCTTCAGGTAGTATTATGCCTAAAAAGAAGGCACCCATAGGAGTTCTTTATGATTCTGTTGGGGATTCTTTCTCTCAAAAAAAAAGGGTTTCTGTTGGTAATGTCAAACACTCTGGAAATGAAAAAGATATTTCTTTGGTCAAACCTAATCCTAGTTATGGTATGTATTCGGATATAGACAGTGTATCTGGTGATAGTGGAGACAATGATATTTCTCTTTGTGTTGGCAATAGTTCTTTTTTTGGTTTGGCGACAAACATCCCTAAAGCTAGAAAAGCAACTTTCAATCTGGTTTGTGGCTCCCTTTTTGGCTTAATTGATTATAGAATGAATAAAGATGATGTACTCCTCCCTCTCTTTCTTAAAATTTCTCTTGAAAAAAAATGGGTTGACCCAAAAATTGTCAAATTTCAAATTGAAGTTTCTGTCAGAAAGTTTTTTACTCTTGACATTAATCTTAGTGCTGTTGAAGGGAAATTTGTGACGGCAAAGACTCAATACATCAGAAAAATTTTTTCTTCAGTCAATGGTTTTGGGGGAGCCACTACCTCCTTAAAATTTGAAGGAATCATCCAATCGACATTTACTTTAGAAAAAAGCATAGAAATGGCTGCATCATTGGCCAGAGAAAAGGGGATCGATGTAAACAGCAATCTTAAAAGACAAGAAATGAGATCAGATCAGGCTGTAGTGATTATAAAAATTCCCATGAACACACTTAAAGATATGATTGTCACTGCAGTATCTGAATTTGGAGAAATTAAGTCAATCAAAATTCAACTAATTGGGATGTGGCAAAAAGCTATGATGGAGTTTGCTAAATTAAGCCAAGCTGATTTGTTAGCCTCTAAGTAGTTATTCCTGATTGGTAAAGATTCTGTGCGCATAGCCAAAGCAGTGAGAAATCATAAGACTTGGGCATTAAGGAATTGTTTCAGGGCATTTTTGTTTACTTTACCAGTGGGAACAATAGCACATAATTTTGGAACTCTTTTGGAAAAGACTGGTGGGAAAACTTGCATTATAAACAGATCTCTGAAAACTGATAATAGAATTTGTTGTGCTATAGTTGGTTTTGAATCTAACAATAATCTAGAATCTGCCTTTTGTATGGAGCTAATTTTTGGTGGAGTTAAACTCTCTTGGACAAAAATGGATCTGGTTTGGTGTGAAAAATGCAGAAAGTTTGGTCATTCTGCTCTGAAATATAATGCATCTGTTGTATTTCTATTTGAGCCTTCAAGAACATTTAAAAGAGTTGCATCTGATGGACGTTATCTCCAGTTGGCAAAGTTGTATGAAAAGAAAGGTGTTCCAATATCTTGCCGTGCTACCTTTGGTGGCAAATCTTGGGCCCAGGTGGTCTCACTTGCTGGTCCTTCTGATGGTTTTTGTTTCAGTTTTGGTTCTGGTTTTAGCTTGCTTTAGATAACAACTCTTCTTTGAATGCTTGTCTGGCCACTTTGGAATGTTCCTTAGAGCTCTTAATAGATTGGGTGTCTGGTATATTAAAAAAGTTGAGTGACATAGAACTGGTACTGATGGCAACCCCTTTTAGTGTTCCTCTTTTAGCCACTTTCTTCTCTTTGGTGCTGCATTTGGATGTGGATATGGCTGTGTATAATATGTCATTGGCTTCTGCTCCTCTTCTCTTAACTGTTAATGATGTGATCCTTGGTTCTAGCTTGAGTTTTTTCAAGATTTTGACCTCCAAGATGAATGGATTAGAATCAAAAATGGTAGCTTTTGAGGTCTCAATCAGTTTGGTTTTGGATAGGTTAGATCATTTGTGTTCTGGTGTGGGTTTCTCAGCTCCTCTTTCATCTCAATGAGTAGTTTAATATGGAAAGTGGCTATGTGTAATGTCAGAAGCATGAACAATTCTGCCAAACAGGAATATATTGTTCAATAACATAAAAATATGGACAATTTGGTTTCAATTTTCATGAAAACAAAGTTAAGAAATAAAGCTTGCCCTTGGTTGGTATTACCAGAGGTTTTTGGTCTTTTTTCTTGAATGTTGTAAATGTCTGTTGGTTGCAAATTCACGTTTTCTAGAAATAGTTGAATTTCCACTAACTGAATTTATCTTCAAATTATTTTTTATAATTTGAACTTGCTGGGCTTATAAGTGGAATGGCCAATTTCTTGTCAGTTACTTTATGTAGTTACATTGTAGTAAACATCAACTCTTTCCCAGGAATTGCTCATCTGGAAGCTCACTAAAAATGTATAGTTACTTTGCTATAAAAGTCAACTTTTCTACAGGAATCTCATCTATAGGCTACCCTAATGATTATAATAAGAGAATAAAAGAAAAGTAAAAGAAATATAAAAGAAATTGAATTCTGTTAAAAGAAACGTTTTTTATTCAGGTCTGGAGTCACTAACAGTTTACTGAAATTGATAGCTAATCAATTTTAAAACATTAGTTGGGTTTTGGGGATTTTCCAAGTGCAATAATTAAAAAATTTGGTTTTTTAAATTATTTGATATTTATTTCTTTTTGTGTGTGTAAGAATGGTTCTAAGTGATAAATCTAAAGTAAGATACATTTTCTTGAAGAAAAAAGCTCTTTTTTTATACAACTTGTTGTAGTACTAGTCTATGAACTTGCACTTTTTCTCTTTGCTCAAATTTTGGCAAATTTCTATAAATTTCGATGAATTTCTTATAAATTTCAGCAAATTTCTGTAAATTTTGGCAAATTTTTGAATGTTACAAAGTTCAGGGTATTGTGTAATTTGATCATTCTACTTTTTGTTATACTAATTAGATTATTTAATTGAATTGTGATATGTGATAATTGATTAAATAATAAATAATAATTTGAAATAATATTAATATACTAATTAATTATAAGAATTATAAGAGTAATTTTATGCTAATTAATAGCTAAAATTCTACTGGTAACAGTTGGTTAACAAATTTAATAATGTTCATGTGTTTTGTTCTGGTTTGGACTCTGACCATGTGGGTGCTGGTGTTGCAATTGTTATGAACAGATCCTTGGCTAAACATGTGTATAAGGTTTCTGAGATCTCAGGTCGTTTTCTTTGTATTAAGTTACTTTTCAAGAATAAACTTTCGGTTTTGATTCTGGGACTGTATGCTGGTGCCTCCTTGGCTACTTAATTTTCTCAGGCTGATGAAATCAATTCCTTGATTGCAAGAGCTATGAATTAATCTTCTTTTGTCATTTTTGGTGGTGATTTCAATGAAGACAGCTTTCATAAGTGCGCTAGTTTTAAAAAGTGCCATGATTTGGATTTGGTTAATTTTTTAGGTGGGAGCTTTTTTGCTAAGGTGCTAACTTAGAGCAATTTTTGGGGTGTTGCAAAAACAATTGATTATGTGTTTGTTTTCTCAAATCTGGTGAATGTAATAATACAGCATGATGTTTTTATCGTCAGTAAATATTTTGATATGGATTACAGAGCTGTTTCTGTGTCTTTGGGTTTGGATGGCCTTTTAGATGCAAAATTAAACTCTTTTCACAAACAGGCAAATAAGGATCGATGGAAGTTCAATTTCAAGAGTGCTAATAAGATTAAATGGAATAATTTTAAAAGTTCTACACTGACTAATGCTACAATGTTCTCGGGTGAATTCACTGCATCTGTGAGGTTTTTGGATTTGGATGCTATATGGTGTGTTATGCACAAAGTTATGACTCTTTTGGCTAACAAAATTTTCAAGAAAAAGTGGTTTAAAGAGTTTGATGAAGTTTTCACCAGAAATTCCTCAAAATTTCATAGATTAGAGCTTTTAATTTCTAAGATTGTTAAGGTTTTACATGAAGAAGATGCTGAAAACTTTGTTTATCTTATGAAATGCTGGAGTTCTGTGGACAATGTCAAGTCTTCTGTTGTTCAAAATCTGGTGGATTCTGGTGCTGGTTCTGATCATATTTGTTCTGCTCTTTTTGGTGTTAGGAAGTCTTATTGTGCTTCCAAACTCACTGAATCTCTGAGAGCTAAGGAAGCAAATATCAAGTCTGCCATTAATAAGAGAATGGAGAGCTTTGAGGTCAACAAAAATCATACAATCAGAAGTGTATTGGAGCATCCATTTCGTAAAGTGGTGCTAGACCATCTGGTGGTTAATAATGATCTGATTTTGGAACCTGATTTAATTAAGTTTAAGATGAATGTGATAAGTCTGTTCTAAATATGCTTTTGGTGATTTTGAACCTCTGTCTGTCTGATGAATTGGTGTCTGGTTCTTGGAAAGAGGCCTGGGTCTCAATGATTCCCAAATCGTATGAGTGGGAGAGTGTTTTAACCAATATTTGTCTTATTGTTTTGATCGAAATGGCTTGTAAGATTCTTTCTAAGGTTCTTTCTGACAGGATTTCCTTGGCATGTAGTGCTTTTGATGGTCTTTGTGGGGACAATTTCTCAGTTTTAAAAAGTATAACAACTCAGTCTCCTATTTTCACAATTGGTTTGGTGGTTAAAGACACTTTGGAAAAAGACTAAGAGCTCTGGCTAGTTCTGCAGAACATGCGGAAAGCATATGATTCAGTTGGCTGGAAACATCTCAAAAATAGTTTGATCAGGATTAAGATGTGTAGTAAATTCATTCATTTTTTTGGCAACATTCACAATAATTATACCAACTGGGTTATGACAGATTTCAGTTTGACGGATGGTTATTGTGTACATGATGGCCTGAATTAAGGAGAAGTTTTCTTTCCTTTTTTGTGGTGAATATTTTATGATCCTTTATTGTGTGAAGTCAAGCATCAAGAAAGTATATGTAGATATAGGCTGAATTTTCATTTTATTTCCAAGAATGGTCATGCTGAATCTTGGGCTGAGCATTCTTCCTTTTTTGCTGCTGGCACCTTTGTGGATGATGCAATTTGGGTTGGTAGCAATCAAAGTGCTATTCAACATATTCTTAATGTTGCCAGTGAGTTTTTTCAGATCAATAATATCTCAATTAACAACGACAAAACAGTGGTGATTCTTATTAACAGCAGAATCAACAATCCTTCTCTTTCTATCAGTGGTCTACCTATTTCAATCACCAAAAAGGAGGAGTTTTATAGATACTTGGGTATTTTTCTTTTGACTGAGGGTCTTTTTAAACCTAGTTTGGTGAAAGCATATTTAGATGTTTGTTTTTTTACTAATTTGGTATTAAAAAAAGCTGTCTCAGATAAACAGTTTTTGTATTTGGTTTTGGTGGTTCTTTACCTTATTGTAAGTTATAGAACACAGTTTAGCTTTGTTTCTGTTGGTGTGTGTGACAAATGAGATGCTTTGATTTGTAAGGGCTTGAAGCTAAAATTTGGTCTTCCACAAGACTTTCCTAGTGATACAATTCATCACCCTTCCTTTTATGGTTTGAAGTCTTTTTTGCAGTGTCAATCTGAGAGTAAGATTGCTTTGCTTATTAGTTTTGCAAACTCTGGTGGGATTTTGGGGCATTTGTTCAGTTATAGGTCTCATAACTTACAGGTTTTGTGTTGGTGACCTGTCCATCTATTGGTTTTCTCTGCTCATATTCATGTTAATGTTTCCAATAATTTCTTAACTAATATAGTTCACATTTTTTTTGACTACAAGTTGTCTTTGGGTGGCTTTTTGGCCAGCTCTTTCCAGTTTTATGGTGGAGTACCTATGTTTGTTGTTCTTGGTGAATCTTTGTTTTACAAGTTTTTATCTTCTCTCTGGCATTATGGCATTGTCTTTGTGAACCAGCTTCATGATTGTTATGGTAGTGTCTTTAGCTGGCACATCTTTAAGCAGTGGAAAAGGCTGGACCCTTATGGTCTGGTTCTTGAGTGGTTCGAACTTTCTGTTGCATTTTTTGTGGCTCCTTATTCTTCTTCTTCGACATCAGCTAGTGTTAACTCTCTGGACATTTGTTGTTCTGATGATTTTGTATTTGTCTGTAATCGTCTTTCCTGGGTTGGCACTAATAGCTTGTCTGTGTACACAGATGGTTCATTGAAGAATTTGGGCACAATTGGTTGTAGAGCTGGAGCTGCTGTCTTTTTTGAGGACATTAATTTGGATTTGGGTGTTGGTGTTCAGAGCTTAGTGTCATCCACTTTGACGGAGCTATGGGCTATAGCATTGGCTCTAGAGTGCATGCTTGTGGCTTGTTCTGTCTATCTGTTTTCAGATAATTAGGCAGTTTTGAATGTTTGCAGATTGGAGTCTGACCTAATGAGTCCTGATTTTTACAATTGGTGCTGAATTGAGCATCAGCATATCAGAAATGTTATTCATAGTAAGAATTTAAGAGTTAAATGGCACAAAATTAAGAGCCACTCTGGTATTTCGGAAAATGATTATGCCAATAGTCTCGCTAACACTGCATCTCTCTCCAGTCGGTATCTTCCTCCTTGTGTTAGTGAACATTTTTTGTTGGCAGATGATGGTGTTGTTTCTGGTAATTCTAGGCATTTTGTTCGTTATTACAGGTGATTATTTCTGCTGTTTAATTAAATAACAAACCCATAACTTGGTGCTCAAAAGCTACTTCTGTGGATGAGATTCTGCAAGTATTGTATCTGAAGGTTTTGATGGAGTTCTTTGTATAATGGACAGAGATTCAATAGTGTTGATAGTAGATATATCTTTTCAAGAGTTTTCCTAATTTCTTTTTCAGTGTGGTGGCCGGATTTAGTCTGGCAGTTGTGCTCTTCTGGTAAGCTATCCAATAATATATAAAATTCTACTCTTATTTCTGGGTCTTTTACCAGACTATCCTTGACATTAATAATTCAGTGCTTAATCTTTTAATCAATTAGTATACAACAACAAAATCAAAAAGAAAGAAAATAATATAAAAAAATAAAAATAAGAAAATAGAGAAAATAAGCCAAGACAATTTGGTATGTTAGTATCTCATCAATAGCTGTGATCAAAAGCTATTGTTCCAGTGTGGTTAAGTATCAATTACTATCAACATGAAGTGTTGATAGTAGAAAATAGGTTGAAATATGGAATAATTATTTATTTGATGATTGAAAACTGGAATGTTGCTTAGATTAAATCTAAACTGAGAGGTCTGTCTTTTCAGCTTCTAATTCTACTGCTATATATACATAATTAAGATTCCTCAATTTCTCAATTTTTTGTGACAGGAATCCTGGAATTCTTGGAATCCTGCAATTCTTTGTCGGGGAATCCTAAAATTCCTGGAATTCTGCAATTCTTCTGAAAGAAATTCTGGAATTCTATATTTACTATGTCTACCTCTGATTGGCTAATATCTATTGACTAATAATACTATATTTTCTATATTCTATGAGTAACATTGTGATGTTTTTTATGCTGTTTGTCATGTGCATTGGGAGGTCAGTTCTGGTTCTGGATTTCTAGATGGTGATTTGTATTCAGATGTTGATTGGTTTTGTTCTTTTGGGGTTTGGCACTCTGATTTGCATATGGCCACTGGTTTCACCAACAGGCTAACTGCTGATACTCGAACTTACCTTATGAAGACTTTACACTGTCAGCTTCTTGTGGCTGTTCAGAAGTGCATTTATGATAAATGTTATTCTAGTGTTTTGTGTCTGTATTGTGATCAGATAGAGATGTCTGATTATGTGTTTTCTTGTGTGGTTGATGATTCGGCTTATCATCAGGTCTTGGAATCTTGCATGTCTTCTTGGAGGATGCTTTTTGGTCTTTCTCTTTCTTTATTAAATGTATTGCAGCTGCTGTTAACTTGTGCTTTGGACTTTCTGGTTTCTTCAGCTCTTTTCAAGAGTTTTGTTTTCAATAGATAACTTCAGGAGATCATTTCCGTCTTTCATAATTCAAAAGTTGCTGGTGTTAAAATTGCTAATTTTGTGCAATCTATTTGTCTTGCTTTCAGGAATGACATTTGGTTGGTCCATGCTAAGCATTGCGCATTTATGGAAAAAAATGGCCTGATCTCTGTAGATGACTCGATCCCCATTTCGATTTCTGGTTTGGTTTTGGGGTTCTTGGCTGGTGTAATTAAGTTGTTTGGTATTGCTGAAGCTTTTGGTGTCTATTTTGGCTTTTGCAAGTCTTGTTTGTTTTTTTCAGATATTGGTAACCTGGTTTTTGTCAATATAAGTACATAGTGTTGTCCTAACTGGCTTGAGTGGCTGGTCACGTGTAGAAAATACATGATTTACACTTAGTTTAGATCATTTCCTTGATGTATAGTTCTAAGTAGTGTTTAAACCTCACTCATTAAATAAATAAAAATAAAAATAAAAATAAAAATATTAAAACATAACTTTTTTGTTTTTACAATAAACAAATTACCCAAGTATTTTTGATTGACAACAATGAAAGATCCAGTTAGAAAAAATCAATTAAAAACAATTATATTAAACAATATAATTAAATATTAATTTGTATTTATTTTAATAAATATATTATTATTGTTAAAACTAATTTTTTATATTAAAATTAGTAAAATAAAACTAAAAAAAAAGCCAAAGTAAAAAAACCAAAGTTTTATTTTTTAAAAAACAAAGCTGTTACTTTATGGTAAACCAAAAAATAAAATAAAAAAAGTTTTTAGTAATTGCATCTTTTATTGTAAACATAAGTTTTACAAGACTAAAAAACAAAAAAAGTTTATTGTTTCTCAAAAATCAGAATTTTCAATTGCTTTGATGCATGTACAATTTAATTGTTTTAAGACCAAAACATTTGGTTTTTTGATATAAATACTATTACAATTGATGAATATGAGAATTCCCCTTCTCTTTGTCGAAGACCTATTCTGATTTTAAAAATTACCTATATCGATACAACCTTTCAGGTTTAGCTAACTACCTGTGCATATTGGGATATTGGGTTTTTGTTTAAAATTCCTTTCATCGGTCATCATCTTGGCACCTTGATTTCAAAAAACATGAGCGAACACCAAAGTTTCCTTGCTAAATTCAACTTTGAGCCCAAGCTGGATTATATCAGTGAGCTCGCAGATACCTTCCTTGAGCTTAGGAAGCAGGCCATTCAAGCAATGGAAGAGGGAGAAAACCGGTGGCCGGTAAGTAGTAAATTAACTTTATTCATTTCTCGAGTCTCTCAAGGGGTGTTCTTGGACGCTTTATTAAATCTATGAATATTAATTTGGAACTATAAAACGCCAAATACTCAGCTAGAAAGGGAAAAAATTGATAGTGTCGGCCTTGGCATCACGAGTTCCTTCGCGCGCTTAAGAGACCTCAATCGTCGCGCGTGTCTCTTGAAACTAGCTGATAAAAATGCTACTCAAACAGCGAGGCTAGGAATGGATGATACACATCTACAGCTACAGAATTTAATATCCGAGAGGGGATATTTGCGACGAGAAATTGCAAAATGCAGGAACAACAGGTGAAAAGATATCTTCCATTTTGAATGTTCTATATTCTCAAATTCTCAATCTCAAATACCTCATTTTCTCAAATTTTATAAAATAAGATTCATATATCAGAGCATCCCACTTATTAGCGAGAGAGAGTTTTTGGAAGAAGCGCCAGATGAGTACAAGTCAATACCAACCATCGAAGGGATAGAAGAAAATGAGGATTTGTTTGCACATCATCGAATGCTTCAAAGATTAAGATACGAAGAGTCTCAAAGAAAAAGGCATCGTATATATGTTAAGGCCGTTTCAATATCTCGATGTAATCAATATTTATACTGCTATTCTAAGAGTCTTTTAACATAAAAAGACTTGAAGCAGAACGCGACGAGAAACATACACGCAAGACCCAACTCTCAGCGAGGTTGGCAGAGAAGCGGGCCAAAATTGAGCAAGTAAATCAAGAAGTTGCAAAATACTTCCAGGTAACCTAGTATTAAAGTTATTCATCAGTCATTGATACGTCACTAAATTTATCTTTATTCATTAGGAATCGGAGGCTTTGCAACATATTCTAGGGTTGCAAAATGGTACCATCAATGGGACTAGTTCTTCACGTTCAAGATCTCTCAGTCCCACTCTTTTTTACCAAGAACAGCCTGCATCTTCATCTCCCAGACGCCCAGTGAATGGTTCATCATCCTCACATCGTGCAAATTAAGTTCGCGTTTGAATAAAGGTTCCATAACTACTTCTAGCAAAGTTCATTTCAGGACGGGGGAGATGTCCATAACAGCAAATGAAAATTGTGTATTACATTTGTATATTTTTAATATATATTGCATATTTTTCGTTCTCTGTTCAAATGTATTTCTAATGCAAATTAATATTAATATCAACGTGGACAAGGGTGCAAGTCTATTTAACTAAAGGTAATGACGGTGATATTAGGGTACGCATGGAGTAAAATTCCATATTTTTAATTTAAATACAAAACGCGTTTGCATTAGAAAAAATATATATTTAATCTGTATATAATAAAAGTAATTAAAGAGCAACTTAACAATTTAAAAAGTGTAGACAAATGATTGTCAAAAAATTTGGGGTATATTTGTGAACACACAAAATGGAGTTGATAAATTCCTTGACTAATGATGTTGGTGGGGAAAATGAAGTGTCAGTTTTTTTATAAGTGTTTTCACGCGTAAGCAGCCAATTATCATAAATGATGAGATTTAAGAAAAATAAGTTACACAAAGCGATAAAGTATGAAAAATAATCTATATATATATAAACAAAGTTTCTACTCTAAAATAGGCTATTGTTGGAATTGTATCCTTCCAAATCCTCCGCTTTGTGGTTGCCCGAATGAATTGAATGTTTGTTGCTGTTGTTGCAACGATACTTGTTCAAACTGTAAATCCTTAAGCGACTTAGGTGCAACATTTGTACTGGAATTGATCGGTTGTTGTGTCTGGAAAGGGTTCTTGCTAGTTTGGGTATTGGTAAACCTGTCATCTTTGGTTCCAAAATCGATGAGGCTATTGTTGGTAGCATAAGAATTAGCGGAAAACGGTGATCCAGGCTAAAAATCATATTAGAGGGAATAAATTTATAAAAATGGGAACGCATTGAAGATCCATTGAATTAAACTATTATATTACCTGACTCAGTGTAGACGAGAAATTTGTACTGCCGCTGTAGTTACTATATAAATCTGAATTAGCATTGTTTTGAGAGCTAAGGCTGAGATTTGGTTGAGAGCTGCTGAAAGTCCCCAAATATGGTGCATTAAGATTGTTTGTAAGCTCATTTTTATAAAAGGGATTAGCTTGGCTGATTGCCGAAGAGCCAATACTGCTGGTTGAATTTGATCGTAGAGGAGCAGTGGAAAATCCAGTACCACTATTTCCGTAAAGATGTTAAATGTTGAGTGGGGGTAATTGAAATTTAATTGAGTAATAAAGGTTTCAACTTACGCGGGAACACGGAGGTCACCCGTGTTACCAAATGTATCAAGCCCATCTCTAGAAAGTTACAGTATTAAAGTTAAATATTTTTCAAATGTTAAATCAATTCAAAATATAATTATCCATAGTATACTTACCCTCGCATAGCAAGCAAACTATTCAATTTTGAGTGTTTTTCATCCTGTGGCTTTAAAGTCTGAAAATATTTTTATTTGATTAAACATTGAATTTAAGTCAAGAAAAATAAGTTGTGATAAATTAAACTAATTAATTACCTGTTGCTGGAGCGATTGATTTTGTTGGTTTGACTGATTTTGAAACCCAGTACTTGACTATGGGAAAAATTGAAGACATAATGACCTTTGTTCTAACAAGGATTTAATATTTTTTTTTAAATAAAAAGGAATTGTCGAACCTGATGACCATTGCCAAATGTTGAATCAAAACCCAAATTAAAAGTTGGTGTAGTAAAAGCATTTTGTTGAGACTGCAACTGCAATGAGTCATTGTTAAATGTCGGCTGATTACCAACGGTAGATCCAAAAGCTGAATTACTTCCAAAACTTTGTTGTTGTCCAGTGAAAGGGCCAAAGGGATTATTAGATCCTACTGTCGTGGTACTAGCCGATTGTTGCTGCTGCAAAAATTGTTGTTGAAAAGAATTATTTTGTTGTTGTTGTAACTGCAACTGCAACAATTGTTGTTGGTAAGGATTGGTGGAAAACCCGGTTTGATTGTAAGAATTGAAATCTTGCTGATTTTGTTGGTTTTCCAAAGTAAATAAATCGTATTGCTGCTGTCCTGGCGTGCTGTTTGCAAATTGAGAGAATTGGTTATTAGATAATTGCTCGTTGAAAAGATCGACTTGTTGTTGTTGTTGCTGCTGCTGCTGGTGTTGTTGTCCAAACTGAGTTTCATTGAAACTGAAAGAGATAATTTTACGTTTAAGTACTATAATCTTGTTCAAAATTTCATCGAGACAACAAATATGCAAATATCAAGATTTATTGGTTACCCAGTATCAAACTGTAACAAGTTTGATTCCTGTCGAGCAGCTTCTGTAGCCTTCTTTCTTTTTTCCTCTTCATCCTTGCTTAACTGTATAGCTTTTTCTAATTCCTGTTGCTCTTGGAGACTGACATTAAGCATGAATCAAGAAATAATTGAGCATCATTTTAAACCAAGGAATAAATGCTCTCTACAAATATTTGCTTAGTTCACCTCTCTTTCAATTTCTTTTCATGTTCTTGAGCACTTCTTTTACTTTCTTCAATTGCCCGTTGATACTGAGCAGAATCATCAAAGTAACCAGGTTGATCATAATCCTCTGAGATTCCTCTATCAAAAGATAAAGGTATATCTGGCTCATTTCGGCCTGAAAGGCGATCTCTCATGGTTGCCCTCGATCGCCTTTCAGCTTTAAGACGTTCATCGTCTAACAAAAGGTTTGTTATGTCTTTTGCCTTTTGACGAACTATGCATATTTGATATATAAAAAAAAGCTTAAAGAAGAAATTCCTTATAATTTTACTAGGTGAGGAAAAATATCAATAGTATACCATTAGCACCCTGATCTTTTCCATATTCATCCACAAATTGGAACTCTCGAAGAGTTTTCACTATATACAAATTGTCTTTCGCATATAAAACAACATTTTCGGATCCAACGTGAAGACAGTAATCTAATAGTGTGAGAGCCTAAAGGATTCAAAAAAATCGTAAAATAAAAATTTCCAGATAATTCACGAAGAGATGCTACCGAAATGTTAAATGGTCAATGCAATGATGATAAATTTCGTTACTTTGAACACATGTCTCCAGTTTTTACCATGATCATTTAAACGTTTATCGATCATTTCCATAATTTCTATAAATTCATGACTGATCAATGTTTAAAATAGATTTGAGAATGTAAGAAATTATTTCAACCACCGGTTATCCAAGTTAGATGAACCGAATTCCCTCGTTCACCGAGACTTGTGAAAATGCTAGGAAGGCGGGGAAACTTTGAAAACTCACTGGCTATATGTAGCTTGGGCAATCTCGTCCATCGCTGTACCACTTGGTCCCCATGCATCATTTGAAGTGGCTGTTCTGACTTTAGCTTGTATGTCTGAATATCCTTTCGAAAAATTTTTTCTAAAATATTTATTGATAAGTATGTTTAATCATCACAATATACAAAATCTTGCTAAATTACGTTACTTTTGCAAATTAACAAGAGATGATATTTTACATTGAGCGCACAGCTCCCTTAGCCATGTACGCCATCGTATATAAGTGTTATTTGGGCTGTGTGGAAAATAAGTGGTTTTGACTAATTTAAAGTAAATTACAAAGTCTTTTTCACTCTATACCCTAGTTCGAAAAAATGAAAAGGATAAAATTAGAAAAAAAGGTGTCGCGTGGAGTAAAGTTTTGGTGGGAAAACGAGTGACAGAACACGTATATATTGAACTGAAGTTTCTTATTAAGTGAACTTCCAAGACGGTTGGCAGGGGAACCAACCACACGTTTATTTAATTGCTACCAAATGATGCTATGACAGGCAAATACGTCATATCACTTGGCCAAAATTCTTATTATGCGTGATATAATGTGATTGTCCGTTTGTGATGTAATTTTTCGATCTACAGAATATTTCAAAGTTTGACCTAGTTGGTATGAAATTGTTTCCCATTAACATATTTTAAAGCACCAGCGTTAATTAATGCTTGATATAAATCTTCGATGAGATCGTCAACATCCTAGATCCCAAATTGAGGTTTAAAAGGAACAATCAATTCATTATATCATACCAACAAAAACCGAAAATGCGAGTCTCCGATTTGTCTTACTTCAATTCCAACACATAGACGGATTAAATCTTCTGGGAAACCCCTTTCTGCACGCACTGTTGCAGGAATACTTGCATGGGACATTCTGCAAGGCATGCTAAATTTCCCATTTTTGATGGAAAATTTTTTATGAGGGGTTAAAATTTAAATTCTGTCGAGTTTTTTTTAGATGATGCTCCGGTGAGGAGTTCTTGTGAAAATAAAAATTCGAACAGGTATTTAAATCGGACCTTATTAAAGAGTTCACACATCCAAAACTGACACTAATGGCCCATAACTTGGTCGCTTCTACTATACGTTCACTAATGCCGCTATCTCCAGTTAAGAAGCTTAAGACTGCACCGGGACCTCGTGACATCTTGTGATGCAATTCGTGTTGAGGATGGGACTTGAGACCAGGAAAATTGACTTTAAATCCATGGTATTCAAGAAATTGGGCAATTTGTTGTGCATTTGCTTGTTGTTTTTCCATGCGAACCCCTAAAGTCTTGATGCCCCGGAGAAGAAGCCAAGAATCAAATGGAGAAAGCCCACACCCAGTAGCATTAATGGTAAAGTATATTCTCTTGAATGAATTAATAGATGTTAATGAAAAGTTGCATCACACAGTATTTTAATTGAGGTTTAAGATTATTGTCATCAAGTAAAATTTTTGTTTGCTAATGAAACATACCTCGCCCACGACTTCATCTTTGACGCCAATAACGCCAGCCATTAAATCATGATGGCCACTCAAATATTTAGTGCCGGATTGATATGAGATATCTGCCCCAAGATCCAATGGCTTTTGTAAGTATGGAGACATCATTGTATTATCTACGACTATCAAAGCATTTGGGCATTGTCCATGAACGATTGATGAAATGGCAGCGATGTCACATATTTTGATCAAGGGATTTGTAGGTGATTCCAAAATTACAAGGCGAGTTTTTGTTGGATGAAGATAAGGTAAAAGATATTTAGGATTGGTTATATCTACATGGTGTGTTTTGATATCAAAGTTTTTATTCAGAAATGCTAAAAGGCGATTTGTACCTAAAAATTTTTATTTCAAAGATTCAGTGAAGATTGTGAAAACAGGAACAAAGTTATAATTCTTGGAATAAGAAAGAAAATTTACCCCCGTACAAATCATCACCAGCAATAATTTCTTCCCCAGATTTCACTAATCGTGCAATTACATCAAAAGCGCTCATCCCACTACTAACAGCAAATGCACGTTTGGCAGACATGATTTTGGCTAGATGACTCTCTAATTACACTCAAAAAAAAAAAAAAATTAACCCATCATAAAAGAAAGAGTGCCCAAGGTTAAATTACCAGGCAACAGGAAAACTCACCTAACACGGACCTAGTTGGATTTCCACTTCGGGTGTAATCAAAATCACCCGTTTCAGTGGCAGAAGTTTGTCTAAAAGTAGCCGTTTGATAAATGGGAACGGAGGTGGCGTTGTAAGGGTCTCTAACACTACTATTGTCTCCATTATCTATGTGTACAAGTTCAGTGGCAGTCCTATATCTGTGATTCATACCGTTAACTTGCTGTGGAGTTGGAGGTGTTGAAAGTTCGGAATCCATTGCATTAAAATTACTTTCCTTCCATCAAGGAAAAAAACTGAGGGGATAAGCAAACCACGTGATAATTTTCACGAGGTTGTTCAGGGTAAATCAGGTAAAGATTTGCAGTGTGTCACTGAAGAATTTATTCAGCAAATATTGTCGCAATATCAATTTTATTTGGGCAACTTTTGATTATTTTCTTCTCAGTAAGAAGCTTTCACTTAAAAGTCAGTGACTCTTGCCCCATAACTCCAGTCACCATGTTTCAATGGATTTTCTTTTGGGCCATTTAGTTCACCCGTTTCAGGGTTCTTATATCCTTCAAATTGAGGAGGTGGCTTTCGACGAACGTCTGGATGCATTGTTTCCTCTTCTGCTTCAACCGCTGCCTCAAAATTGGAGAATAGAGAACCTTGTTTTTTGCGGACTAGATCCTCGAATTCTTTTTGTTCTTCGGGATTACCTAGCGGAACAGGTCCAGGTCTATTGAATGTTGAATTTGTTGAGTATTGTCGAAGGGGGAATCTGAACGAAGTAAAACCTTGTTTAATTGAGAGTTGTGGAGGCAATAAGAGACGAAAAATCGAGAACATATTTTTCTCCCAAGTTAGATTGTTTAACAGAATAGAATATTCACTATTTATCAAACACAAGCCACTTCAAAAATATCCATGATGTTCTGTTCTTCCCTAGTGATCCGAGTCACGTGTATGTACTCAAATACCAAGGTAAAATGTATACCTAAAATTATTATAGCAGCTTGGAAATATTTTTTTGGTTTTTATAAATTTTGTAAAAATTTATATTAAACACTGTTTTAATTATTATTATTATTTTTTAGTTATTAATAAAATACAAATTGTAAACTAAAATGTTTACATTAATTAATTTTATAATTCAAAAAAACTATGTTACCGATTTATAAATGTTTACATTATTTTAAATTAATAATATTATGCATTAATTATTTATAAAAAAAAACTAAATTAAAAATGGTTTAATATGGTAAAAAAAAAGCTTGAGCTGAAATATTATGGCTAATAACATAACTGCTAATATCAAAATTTCAAAATATTAGATTTTATAAAATAAATTTAATTAATATAGTTTTTAATAATAGAAAAATTTAAATATTAGACCAAAAAATAAGGTAATAGTTTTTTTATAAAAATGTATGAGAATTTTCCTAAAACAGGTGAATTTACTTATTTATTTATTTAATTATTTGTTATTGTTTGATTTTTTCATCTTTGTTGTTCTAGGCAAAAATCTCTTGTCGCGTGGATTCTTAAATATTAGCTAGAGGTTAACAGCTTAATCTAATTCATCCGAATCTAAAATCTTGCAAAAGAAATTTTAAAATATCTTTATTGTTAATAGTCAACTTAAAGGTAAACTAATCCCTAGTCAATGAGCATTCTTTCGATGGCTTTGATTCAAAAGGTCGCATAAACAAATTCTGGGAAAAACATCTTGACTTTGATTGCGGAAAATTTTTCTTTCTGCCTTGAGCTTTGGAGACATTCATCTCAGCTATTTTAATATTATCGTGCGATTCAGCCATTGTAAATATTCAAGCAGAAAGAATGAAAATTTTGAACATTGATTAATTAATTAAGATGCTATCTAATTAATTTATTAAAAAATTTTTGGCAATTCTAAGCGCGTCCGATCCAGATAAAAATAAATATAACGGGTTAATTAAGTTTTGTATTTTTAATATTGATTCTTGTAATATTTTAAAAAACATAACATCTTTTAAAAACTATATTATAATAAACAAATAATCTAAATAATATTTATACATAATTTTTTAAAACAAAATCGAAAGAAATGTTGTAGTTTAAATTTTAATATTTTTAAATTTTGGTTTCTTATATTTAAAATGGTAAATAAAAAAATTTTATCTAATAATAGTTAAATTTTATAGATCAGATTGATCCAAATTATCAAAGAAAAAAAATGAATAATTCATCTCAAGCAACCGAAGACGCGGAATCTTTGGCTCTAGCAGTTCTTTTGCAAAATGAAGAATACACAGCACCCTCTGAAACCACTGAATACGGTTTGAGTGTGACTCTCTTGGATAAAGCCCTTGTGATGTTACGCTTTACTTGGTTTTATTTAATTTTCCATTTTGATTAATTAGCCGACAATGGACTCATCGACCCAAATCCTGATTTACATTCCTTATTCCTCGCCTTTAACGATCAATTCTTTTGGGGAAAGTTGGCCTGCGTTGAGGTCCGTTGGTCGACAAAAATGACTCTTTGTGCTGGGCTATGCGAGTTTAAGAATGGTTTTGTTTCTATCAGGCTGAGCGAACCTCTCTTGAAATTCAGACCCCGATCTGATATGGTAGAAACTTTACTACATGAGATGATCCATGCTCTCAATTTTTTGGAATACACTATCACCGATCGCAGTAAATCTTCACTATAATAAATTTGTAGCTTTCAAAATGGTTGAATTTTAAAATTTGAATTTTCTGATAATAGATGGCCATGGTGAGAAATTTCTGGTACACATGCAGCGCATTAATGCGGCTGCTGGAACATCAATAACTGTTTACCATGATTTCAATGATGAGGTAAATTACTACAGAACACACATTTGGAAGTGCAATGTAAGTTCATTTTTTTCTTTATATTATTTGAACAATTTTATTGAGAAATCATCGCTAGATATAGATATAAGATACCTTTCATCTCAGGGACCCTGTCAAGAACGATCTCCATTTTATGGACTGGTTAAACGATCGATGAACCGGTTTGTATTGACTTGTAGCATTAATATCTTTGTTAGGTTTTACGTAAAAACTCAAGGTTTTGTGATGCTGCAGACCTCCGCAGCCAGCGGATCGTTGGTGGCATTCTCATCAAGTAAATTGTGGAGGAATATTTAACAAGATAGCTGAACCTATCAAGGAAGAAAAAAAGAGAAAGAGTAAAATAAATGAGGATAATAAACAGAATGAAGAAATGAAAAAATCTGGGAGCAAAACACTGGCTTACAAACGTCAACGCAAAGGAAACAGGAAATTAGATGATTTTTTTGCTCCTTCAAATCCGAAACAGAAACAAAGTGAAAGCAGAGAATACGCAAACAACGTTCAAATTCAGCATAATCTTGAAAATAAGGTTGATCCCATCTTACTAGAAACCAATGCCTCAAATAAACCGCCAATTGATAATCCTCAATGCATCAGGGCCGCTGACAAGGAATCCAATACACTAGATAGTTGGTTCACTAGGATTAATCAGAGTCCGAAAAAGTTTTTCGAATCCGAGGAAGTTGCGGCAATCAATTCCGATCAAACAAACACATCGACCAGCCGAGACATAGCGCTCAATATTGTGCGAAACGAGAAAATAGACAGAGGCGATAGTTCTAAATCAGACTGGGGGCCTGGATACCGACTTGATAGAGCTCCAAAAAGCTGGATGGATCGGGAAAAGCAAATTGGCCATGATAAAAGTGAACAAGTAGTTCACTATGATCAATCAAATCGGGCGATATAATTAACAATGGGGATATCAATGCTAAGTGGAACATTGACCAATCTGAGTACAATTTACATGTTACTCGAGTTCAATGTCCAATATGATTAGACAACACTATTCAAGAATCAGAGATTAATGAATACCTCGACATTTACATCTTTATGCAAAGTGAGGTGAATACGATAAATTAGATTTTCACTTTGTAATTCTTCCCAGAAATATGAGTTAAAACTATTACGAATTACTAAATTGCTAATATGTTTTGTACATTTTAATTACAATAATATGACTGTTTCAAAATTTCTAGAATATAAAGGAGGGAAGAAAATGTCTCCAACTTTCTGATTCACAAGCACAAAAACAAAGTGAAAATGCGAGTCTTAACTTTCTTACTCAATTTGTAAATGGAGTACAAAAATTGATTTTAGAAAATTTGACTGTTTTCCTTTTTTCCCTAGCAAGTAACCTGTGGAAACAAAGAAATCCTATTTTATTACGTAGTCACAGCTGCCTCGACACTTTTGATGTCAGGCAAATATTGTTGTATGGAAGAAGTGTCGATTGGAATAATATGACCATCTTCGGTGGTCAATGAGAAATCAATCACTTCCCATTCTTTGCCTGCATTACGTCGTATCGAATGAAAGTGTACGATCCCTGTTCCTGAAAAATTTTTCAAAAATCGAATATCGGCATCACTCATTAAAACGTTTGGATTTTGTTATTCTGATTCTTCACGAAATCTTATCTCCCCCACCTTTATCCCCTTTTACACGATATCTGGCATCGATCCGTCCCTTCAAATTGTTCACCTTTCCCGATATCCAGGGCCATGACGAAGCGAATCCAATGTTTTCCCCCAATATATGTCGTACCTCGCTATTATACCGTAAATTGAATAGACTACCTTGTATGGCGCTAGTGGATTGACGCTCGTGGTTCCAAGCCACTGCAATCGCAACAATCCAAGCGGAGATACCTAGTGTGGCGTAAACGAAATATCGAGTGCGGGAAGGTGGATTCGGTAGTGGTCGTGGTGTACGCGCGTGTGTTGGTTTATGAAGTTTATGTGGAGGTTTAGTAGGAGTCGTTGACAGAGAGGCTCTTTTGAAGGTGAAAGAAAAGGAAGAAGAGTGAGGTTTTGTTGGAAGGTCTAGGCGGGTGGTACTTGCTTTTGACGAGTTTGAGTAATGAAGCGTTGTAGAGGTGAGTTTAAAATGAAAGTGAGTGGTTTTTGAAAAAAGAAAATAACGACGAGGGGCTGGTCTACAAGTTGAAATTAGGGAACGAACACTAATAGTGTTTATGATGGCAGCAAGCATTCTGGTTATTTAAATATTGGGTTCTAAGAAGTATCAGTAAAAAGTATCAAGTTTAATGACGCAGAAGCTTAAGTTAGTGTGAGAGTTTCACAGAGGTGGCATGTTATTTTGATAATCTAATTTTTTTTGGTAATCTTGGGGACAACTTTAATTTTATTGATAGTACTATCTTTTGTACTGGGATTCAGATTGATCCTAAAGAATACAATCTCGAGTAATTTTGAAATGAAAAAGATTACTGTTATTTACAGAAATTGAGCAAAATAATGGAAACAGTTTCATTCTTGTTACTATATTTCAAGGTATCATTAATTGAGATTTTTAGAAATAAAAAGGGCTAAATTAGGAGTTCTTGACAAAAGGGATAAAGGGAAGTACAGCATAGTAGTGTGCACTTAAAATAGTCTATTGAATATAGTCACGAATTTTAGAAGGGTGTTTTTTTTTATCACCAAGGCCTGTGGCCAAAACCACTAAAAGAAAATTCGAGGGTTATTTTCAATTGACAACATTTTTCATTTCAAACTCGAAGTTGAAAATTCAATAAAATTGAAACTTGACATACCAGGTTCAGGTATCAACAGAAGATTTCATCAAGACTTGGAAAGTTTAATTTGAACCAAAGACAAAATATTGTGATTCACTTTTTTCTTGATATTCACATCAATATAAGTCGCATGACCAATTGCCCGAATTTCAATCCATTCATCATTTCGATAGATTGTCGGGTCCAAGAATAAATTTGTAGCAAATGCTCGTTTGTCATTAAAATCTTTTCTTTCAATGGTAAATACGTCATTTTCGATGGTTTTGTTGCGTTTAGTGCTTTTGGTTTCAATTGTGATCGATTTAATTAAGGCAATTCCATTGTATTTTACGATTGAACTTATAGGAACTGTGTCGCCTACTTTATAAATTGTGTTGTTTTTTGGTTCTTTTATCACTATTTCATCTGAGATAAAAGTGTTAAATTTTAAAAGGAGGATTAATTAAATATGATTGCAATATAGATATATTTTAAATTGGGAATTTTGTATGAATTATGAGAAGAGGAATAGAAATCTTTTTACAGCCCGAGATAAAAAAAAAAAAAAGAAATTTTTCTTTTATTTTTTTGGTTTTAAATTCTTACCTGCTTTAATAGAATTCAACAATAAAACACACCATAAAACAACAAAAAAAAAGGTGAAACGGTTTGAAATTGTTGGTGAGGCCATTTCTGGGCTATAGTGTTTTGATTTTCAAACTCCAATATATATTTGAAAAAAATATGTTCAAAGAGTAAGTTGATATCATTAAAGAAAAATAACGTAAAAGTGAATCAAAGCAATAAAATCAAGAAAAAAGGTGAAAGAAGGGGAAAGTTCGAAACTAGGCAGTTTATAATTTCGAAAAATATGCACAATCGGGGTTTTTTATAGCTTTTTATAGAATAACAATACTATGGTAAATAGATTCATGACCAAACATTGATAAATTATGTTTAGTTTTAATAGAGATTTTGAAAATCAAGGCTGTGTATTTTTAACGAATTTCAAACATCATAATGACGCGGAAAAGGTGGTGGGGATAGTGGGAAAGTTGAATCTAAATAGCTCATAAAATAGAAATAAAGCAAATCTTTAATGTTATAACGGAAAAAACGAGATTCAAAAAGATTTTTGCATAATGTTAATTTGCAAAAGAAAATTGATTTTTGCATTTATTTGTGTTTAAAAATAGTTTCCGAAACGTTTAAACTTAAATCAAGTGTGAAACGCCAAGTAAAGCAAAAGATTAAACAAGAATTTTCAGGTCGAATTTTCGAAAATGAAAAAAACCCATTACAAGAAAGGAAAAAATTAATGTTGATGATGATCGAGCCATTTTTTTTTGAGGCTTGACAATGGATTTTTGCTCGTTTGAATGTGAATGAAGAATTTTGGTAATTAATAATAGAAATTCATAGGGAACTCTGATGGTGATAAGGGGTTAATTTCATCTTTTAGGAAATCAAAATTAAATTTATCTGACAGTAGATCCAAATTGTAATTTTGCAGTGTTCGAAAAAAAGAAGGTGAATAATTAAAGGAAACAATCATCACAACAAACATTCTTTTTTAACTTTAATGGGTTGGTTCAATGATATATGCTGCGGAAAATAAGGGAACCACTAATCCCAAAATGGGAAATGAAAGATGAAATTGTATTCTTTTTCAATTAGGATGGATGGATAAAGTAAGAATTTTGGTTATTTTCACTTACTCTAAAATTATTTAATGAACTGTTTTCCTCTATATCATTAGAAATGAAGTCAACGATATATTTGAAATTTTTGAATATGATTACAGATTTAATATTTTTATTTATTTATTTATTAAAGAAAATGTTGGTTCGAAGATAAAACTCGCTTAATTCTTAATAAAGCTGTTTTTGAAGTTAAAATTTTCTAATTTTTATTGACCAAGCCAATATGCCTAAAGTTATTGACTGGCCATCTAATAGTTCCAATTTTAACCCTATGGAGTATTTAGAAGAATATAGAAAAAGAGTCAAATTTTTTTTTTTGCCAAATTAGAGTACTTTATGATTTAGAAGTGGACAGGTGTTTCGGATTCCATTATAAAGAGTTTAATAGTTATTTTCGAAATTATTTATATATAACCTATTATCAAAATATTGTACAATAATAAAGGGCAAATTTTTTTTTCCCATAATATATTTTTCTCAAAGTTTTTTTATATAAACTTTTAATTTTTTATAGACCTCATTTTTTCAACCATTTGAAATTCAAATCAAGAATTTGATTTAAACACATTTTACAAATTACATGCCCTTATTCTTGTTCCAATAAAAGGTTAAATTAGTTTTAAAAAATTATAATTTTATTGCAAACATCAATTTAATTCTTCCTTTTATAAAGAAAGTACAAAGCATTTTGATTAAATATTAAAAATTAGAATCTCTAATTAGGCTTTTGAATAATAAAAATTCTGGAAATATATTCTCATTTTTTTTTTAATTTTTAATTTTGCTCAGGAATAATTGATTTAACAACATTTCTTATTTATTGTCTTCCCTTAATATAATTAATTAAAATTGAATAAAAGATTTTTAAAAAATCATTCAAATTTCAACTGTTAGATGGTTTCAAGAAATTCCAATTTAAAACCACAAATTACAAAACCACTATTGGAAAATTGGTCGTGCTGTTAGAAGGGGGAGGAGAAGAGTCGGAAGAAATACAAGCTTCTTTTTAAAATAGCAAAATAAATGTTTACCATCCTACTTTGATAAAAAGTTTTCTAAATTAAAGTCAATAAATCTGTTAAAGACTCGAAAATTCGAGTAATTAAAAGACGTTTTATATTCACTGCGCCCTAATAAATATTTTTAACCTTTAAAACATACTAGTTTTTCAACAATTCAACTCATTAATGGTAAAAATTGATTTCACTCTTTTAACAGAGGTCTATTGATAGAAAAACGTTTGTTAACATTAGGCTAATCATTGTATATAGAGAATATTTATCCAAAACTTATGAAATGCTTTAAGGTATTCTATAATTGCCGTATAATAAAAATTCTACTTTTAAAATGCGGAATTTTTTCTTTATGAGAAAAATGAAAATAAACAAAGTCTCGATTACAGTGAAATTTTGGGTTTTCACTTTATGCTTAAACAAAAATTAAATTAAATGTCAAGGAACTCAAGTCATAATGTATTACGGTTTTTAGGCCCAAAAATTCTAAAAAGAAACTTTTAAACTTGTTATTACTCAAATCTTTATTTAAAACCTGGATGACTCATCAACTTCAAATTGGTGAAAGAGAAAACCCAATAAAATGATAGGAATTCTAAACGGCTTTTCTGTACTCGATGACAAGAAAGACCCCCTAAACCTTTGATCGTAGTGGGGTGGATGCGCATTGTCATTGATAAGCATAATAAAAATAATATTTATAATAAAAACAATATTATTAATATATTTAAGCAAATAATTAAATATGTAAATAAGTATAATTTTATAAAATACAATATTAAAATTATGGTTGTCAAATTATACAAAAACATTGAAAACACTTTTCAAAAAAAAATTAAAAAAAAAATTAAATAATATATTTAATTTAGTTTTTAATAATATTAAGAATAAAACATTTAAAAATTACTTATAAGAATAATAATAAAGTTTTTAATACTTTAATATTATAAGTAATTTAGAAACTTATTTTAAAAAGTTGTATAATTGTAAAAATTTCAAAATTTTTTTTTTTATTAGTTTTAATTTCAATGTAATCAAAACTCAAAAAGTTATAAATAATTCATTTCAAAAATTTAAAATCAAAATCTTGTTAATTTCTGTGTTTTGTATTTTTTTTTATAAAATTAAAATGCCAAAAAATTTTTTTATTACAATATTTATCTCTTTATTTATAACAAATTCAAAATATATTATTTGTTTAAAACCTATTTAATTAGATATTAAAAATTTTAATTTTAGTTGACAAAACCGTTTGGGTCTCACTCGTTAAAATAAAAATTATTTATTAAAAACTTTTTTAAATTATTGTTTTAAATATTAATAATAATAAATTAACAGAAATAAAAATAATTAATTGTCTTAAATTAAAAAAAAAGTTATTATTTCATATAATAAACTTATTAACTTAAAAACAAAAAATTGTCAAAAATTAAAAAAATAAAAGTTTATAATAATCAACTATTTAATTTAAATATTAATAAATTAGCCAGCTTAAAAATTTTTTTTCTTATCTATATAATCTTTTATCAATTAATAAAAAAACTTAACTATATAATTTAGATTTATTAACCAAAAAAAAATACAAAAATTAATACAGTTAAAACTTTTGCTAATAATAATTTTATTAAACAACTACGAAATAATTGAAATTGATATTTCTAATAAAGCTGATTAAAAAAATAAATTAAAAGTTAAAAACTGTCTTAATCTTACCCTTTTAATAGTAAATAATTGTATAATAATAGAAGATTGTTCTAATTTAAATCTGTTAAGTTTTTGTTATAATAAGATTGAAAAATAAACTTATTAGAATTAACCAAGTTAGAAAGCTAATAATAACATAGAAAAATTATATTTGATTGTTGATAATAAAACAAATTTAAAAACTTTTTTTGTAAAGAAAATAATTTTTAAGAATTAATAATAGAAAACTGGTTTAATTTAAAACAATTAGATTTTAGTAATTAAACTCATTTTGGAGAAGTATTTTCTTTTAAAATTGAATGTGAATTTATATTTAATATTAATAAGAATAGTAATTTGAACCCCTTTTTTATTTCAAGTATAATAAAAATATTCCTAATTAGAAAAAGTAAAAATTGGCAAAAGAGAAGTAAATATAGAAAATAATAAACAACACTACTACTTTGTTGAAAGAATTGATATTTTCAAAATTCACAATACTAAAAGAGTATAAGAAATTAAGTTATGAGTTAATATACTCGTATGACATCAAATGTTCACTTTGTTTGGTTTTGTTGCAGCACGCCCCATTCGATACTTTTCTTATTTAGCTTTAGTGATAGTCTGCTATCCAACTAAATGTTTATATAATTTCGAAAAGCCTGATCAATGCTATCCGTGTAAGAGCCTGATCTTAGTTTCATAAATATGTATTCGATTTTCTTCATTTGAGATGTCAAAAACCCTTTAAAATTAGAAAATTTTTCACTATTTCCCTCATTCAAACAATAAACTAAGCTCTCAACCCACGCTTTTCACTATTCCATAAACCATGAAATCCGAATGGAACAACTTTTCCCTCGCTTAACTCAGCCCTCGCAATTTCTTCAAAAGTTTCAGCATCCAAAGCCAACAAGAAACTTGTTCCCCGAGTTCCATCCAAAATTACACTCAATATTACCCCTTCATCTTCTGCTACAGCATTAGGAGCCGGAACAAAGATGGGTTCACTGGGGGTACATGCTTGTTGTTCCCATCGTTTATGAGAGAAGGTTCCATCAGGGTTTTGGTTTAGATCGAGTTTCAGAAGACTGTCATAAAATCGGCTATTTGGTTTTAATGAGCCTGAAATGCCTGTTAGGTTCGATCACTAGAGTTTAGTACAAAAACTAGTTTAAAACAATAGAGTCTCAGAATAAGATGAAACATTTTCGTACCATAGGTATAACGATGCTTCTTCAAATGATACCTCGAATAATCGATATTATATAATTCCATATTCAATTCTTGGGGCACTTGGAACACTCTTTCAGCCATTGGTAATTTTTTTTCATCGTTCACTGTAGCAGATGCCAAATTCTGGGAAACATTTTTCAATCTATACCGAGTTATTAAAGCTCCATATAGTTTAGATTCACTTAACTCGGTGATTTTCGCTAGTAAAGCAGGTAACGCCAAATTATCAATTATACTTTTATCTTTATGCTCTCCGAGATCCAACACTATATCATCTTCATTATCGTCCCACGCGTTTAACGTATGGAAACAGAAATATGTGGGTGAGGTGTATGTCGCCACATGTTTTTGTTGTTGACGATCAATTACATAGTAGAGGGTTTTTTCTTCAGGGTTCCATGACTTAAATGAATGGGCAAGATTTTTCTCCCAGATGGTTTTTAACCCAGACCATGCATGGTCACATTGCCTAGTTGGAAAATAAAAGAGATTTAGCAAACATTAATCGATTTGCTTTTTAAAAAAAGTGATATTTATCCCTTACCACAAAATCAAAATAATATATTTCTTAGTTAAGGAAAGACTATGAATATAGACGGATCTCGCATTGATGGTAGCAAAAATTTTGGTTACTGGCAATCCGGTTTCAGGATCCGTGCGAATGGAAAACACAGTATAAGCCGCTTTGAAGCCCATTTTTTGTGTAAAACTGATATATTCTCCGGTTGAAGCGTCAAATTGTGGATGCGCTGGGCTGAGTTCACCAATCAGACGCGAATCGAAATGTTTAAAACTAAAAACTCGAAGTGGATCTAGTGTCACGGGATCCAATTGTTTGAGCATATTGGCGTCAGTTTGAGACACGAGGGTACGATGATTTTTAAGGGATACGGTTTCGGGGATTGGAAGTGTGTTGGTGAGTGTTACCCCTATATTTTTGGTGTTGGGATCGATATCTCGGGAATTCCTTGATTTGGTAATTTGTTGAAAGGTTGTAAAAAACTAGGGAAGGAATTGAAAAGGTTATTTAATGGTTGGAGAACTTTGATGAATATCTTTGGCAATTTAATATTTTTACTTTTAAGACATTTCTTATGATACATATTCTACTAAATTACCTTTTGAAAAAGATTCTCACATAAATCTTGACCAAAACTGATATCCGATAGATAACCCTTTTCTTGAATAAGTTTCGTATCATTTGTGTTTGTATCACGACTTCGATAACTGACGACTTGATCACGAATTTCAAATCGATGGACTGTAATAAATATAATAAGTGTGAATTAGTAAAAAGGGTAAAATCTTATTGGAATGTAAATTAGAAAAAGAGGCTTGTAAAAAATTATACCTTGAGAGGAGCAATCAAACCAATGCTGAAACTTGAAAATTTCGTCACTATCTTTTTTCGGAACCTCAAAGGTTCTTGAAATAGAGAAGGAATATGAAAAATTTTAGTTTTATTTAATGAATGGCTAAATTTTCGCTATAGCAAAAAAATTATGTGAATTTCTCACCCAGGTCCATTACGATACAATTCACCTTCCAACCATTCTGGAAATTTTCCTTTTACTGTCAGGTTGACTGATTCCGGTGTTTCTTGACTATTTTGAAATCCTTAAGGGATATTTAATTAACAAGGTAAAGGCTTTGTTTCAGATCGGGACCCAATATTTTCGGGAGCACAATTTCAAGAAATTTTAATGATGGAAAATAATTATAATTCGGAATTAAAAAATTACCCTTTTCAAAAGCCAGCGATACTCCAGGAGTTTTAATGGTATCAGTAGCCATCTTTGACGAAAAAGTTTGACGAAAAAGTTTGCCAAACAGTTTCAATTTGTGAATTGGTGCCAAGTCTGAATGAAAAAAAGTTTTTGATATTAGAACAACACGAGGGGGTTATCAGTGTTTGGGAACTAATGATCTTTTATAAAATGAGTAGAGCTGTATTTATTAAGAATTTTTGAAGAATAAAGGGGTAAATTTAGCAACCGGGAGGGGGGGTTTTGATAGGGATGATAAGAGAGATCTTTGGTAACAAATTCGGCTAAATTATTAATATTCATATTGAATTAGGTGTGGAATGGTAAATTGTTTTTTTTGGATGTTCTATTTTTAAACAAAAAAGAAACTCACCATTCTATCTAGTTTATAAGAGCTTATAGACCGTTGTATTCCTCACGATAAGCGGTTTTTTAATCAAATGAGCATTTAGAAAACCCTTTCCCGGTATGTACTATAACTTTGGATTAAATTGCGTTTTTGGTCTAACTAAAATAATGATATCCATACATCGATATTGGATGATTGTAACCCATCAATAATAGGTAATACTAATCATGTTCACCACCGTACCAAGCAATCCCCGGAGGAAGATTCCCACGAGCGCTATTTTCATCTCTATCCATAAGAAGCTTACACCTCAGATTTTTTGATATTTCCACATCATTTTGGATGAGAACTCAGACTCATAATTCTTCCGCCCCGGTGATCAGACGTTGAAGAAATCAATAGTGCATCTTTCTAACTGTTTTTCGAGTGATTTTCTCGTTTTTCGAAAGGGAGGAATGACAATAGGCATCAAATTCGTGAATGAAAAATGTAACAGCCTTTCTGTGTATTTCTATATTCAAGTGTAAGATCTTTTCATGGATCCACCTAATCTCCTTTTCTAATCATCTGACTTTAGCTTTCTTACGTTTTGAGGAGGTATTTAATTTATCTTTCTTTGAGCAAAGGTCATACATAAATTTGCAGAGGCGAACAATACGACTGATATCACAAGAGCCTATTTTGCCTACACCTTTTGTTGGGAAATACCATGTAAATGCCAGGATCTGTCTCATTAGTTTTGTGATAGTAAGTGAGCTTGACATCAGATTGAAACACTTGTTGTTTTCATGCTTTTTTTCGAAAGAGGTCAAAGGCAAACAGGCTGAGTCGATCCAAGTGGGTAATGGAAACCCCAGAGACTGATCGTTCCATTAAGGTCTTATGCCCCTGGCGCTTGAAGTTGACGCCAGAGCCGATATTACTGATGAGCTCATATGAGGAAAAAGTTGAATTTGTCGCTCAAAGATGCTCTTTTTGCTTTGCACTAGAGATAAGCTTTCTTGGTAGTAGAGGTGATATCAGCATTTTGAGAAGTTAGTTTAGGAAAGAGGAAAGACTTGAGCAACTGATTGATATTTTTATTGATAGGCATTAAATCTTTTCACCTGTTAATAGGCAATATAGGCAAAATAGAATAAATTACGTTGAAAATTTTGGCCTTCTACAAAGACAAATATATGACTTTTAATATTAGAAATTTTAAGGCTAAAAAAAAAAATATCAATTTAAACAATGATACAAGATCGTGTATGTGAAACTTTAAAAAAAAAAAAACAAAAAAAAACAAAAAAGTAATTCTGGGATTTTTTGAAATCTTTTTGAATAAATGATGTAAAACTATATTAAAATAAAGAGGATAAAATATAGGTAATAAAATTTTTATTAAATGGCTTTTTCTTTTTATCGATAAAACATTTTCAAAAAAAACATAAAATTATTTATTTTTTAACAAAAAATAACAGAACATTGAATAAAAAATAAAATAAAATAAAATTGAATAAAATATGTATTTATTAAAATAAACAGATTATATTAATTTTATTAACTGAATTTTTTATATTTTATTTTTAAGAATAATTAGTATATTATTTCTTAAAAGTAAAAACTCAAAAACTCAAAAAAAAAACTTTAAATAATTTAATAATGTTTGATTATTAAAAAAACATAAATCTGTTTTTTTAATATTTTTTTTAATGATATATATTATAAAATTATTATAAAAAAATAAATATATTAAATTAAATTAAATTGAAATAATAATAAAAATTAATATTATTAACATTGATTAACAATTAATTTATATATATATATTAAAAATAATAATAAAAAATAAAATATTTTTGTTTGTAATCAAATTATAAATGAATTAAAAATCATAATTTTATTATTATTAAGATATTGTTTATTTTTTCATTAAACAAAATTTTTTGTTAAAATATACAAATTTTTATATCTCAAATAATAATAATAATAATAATTTATTTTTTACAGATTTTTACAAAATAAAAACCATTTTATTTTTTAAAAAAGTATTTATATTATACAACTTGATTATAAAAATGTTTTATTAATACTTTTTTTTTGGTTTATTTATTTTTATTAATAGATTAAATACTAATATCTAATTTTTTTTTAAAATCAAAATTCTTTTCATAACATTTTAAATTAAATCATAAAAAAAAAATAATAATAATAAATTTGATATTTTATTTAAACAATATCTTAAATATATTAACAACTAAGTTATCAAAAAAAAAATATATGTATATTACATATTTTTTTTTATAATTTGATAACCTTATCTTTTTGCACTTTTCAAGCTTTTTAACGTCAATATATCTGTATGTATTTGGTTTAGAACAACAGATCTGTAATTTGATGTCATTATAATTTCTTTTTTTTAATCTGACCAAAAAAATATCACAAGATTATGAGCTTATAAGGGATCTTTTGAAAGAGACCAATCCAAAATGTAAAAAAATATATACATATAGTTATTTTAGATATAATACGGAGGGAAAAAAAAATAAATTCTCTACCGGATGATCTACAACTTTAACAGGACAACATGTGGTGTCAAGTGACCGAATTTTTTACAAAAAGATTGTTGTTTGAAGATCTTATTTCCCTTTTTCTTTTTTTCTTTTTTTTTTTTCTTTTTTTCTTTTCTTTATGGAAAAAATAACACGTTGACTTTGTGACGCGAAACTCGAATCCTGGTAACAAGTTTTTCTCAAATACTCAATTCATGATACAAACAAATCTCAACCTTTGGAGCTAACAAATAGACTTTTTTAAAGTTTTTTCCAAGAATGTCGATTGTTGATGTATGGGGTTGAGTTTGAGTTTGAGTTGAGTTGAGTTTAATTTAATTTAATTTAATATAGTTTAATTTAATTTAATTTAATTTAATTTAATTTAAATTCTTCAAAGTTATTCAAAGATTGGTTACCGGTATGGTTTTCGATAGAATAAAATTCTCTCTGATAAAATAGATTGATGGTCTAAATTTGATAGGGTTTTTGAAATTTTTTGACTTTTTAACCAACCAAATTTATCCAACAAATTTATCTAACTGATTATCTGGCGATCCTTCCCAAATTTAAGATGTTTTTAATAAAACCGTTATGGTTGATTAAGATTCTTTATCAATTACGTTGAAATCCAAAGGCACAAGATGATCAAATATTTTCAAGAAACAAACAAACAAACAAACAAACAAACAAACAAAAGCAACATAGACTGAATAATAATTTCTTTGTCAATAGAAGAACGCGTGTCTCGCGTTGTTGTAGTTTATTTTTTTTTTTTGAAGCAGGATTTTTTACACGTTTTTTTTTTTGTGGCTAGTATAACCGCTGTATGTGTGGCTTGTTTTTGTTTTTTTTTGGTTGGGTTTTTAGTTAAGATGTAGGATGTGAGATGTTTTCGAGAAAAAGAAGAAGAAGAAGAAGAAGAAAGATGAAGGAAGATGAGAGATGAGAAGACTACTGGGAAAAAAAAAAAGAAATTTGTACAAAAAAAAGAATTTTTTTTTTTTGCTTAAAAAGCTATTTCTATCAAAAAAATAAAATAAAAAAAGTTTTTTGCAATTGTATGTGAAAAGATGAAAGAAATATTGAAAAACGTCATATTTTTTGAATTTTTTAAAAAAGTCTTAAGTGAGAAATATATATATGTGAAAAAAAAAATTCTGGATTGAAATTTTGAATATATGCTAAAAGACGATGATAATATCAAAAAAAGAGAATGGAAAAGAAAAAAAGGAAAAGGAAAAGGAAAAGGAAAAGGAAAAGGAAAACCCAAAAGCAAAAAAAGAACCATTCGAGGAAAACTGCAAGACCATTTTTTTGTTACCCTTATAGAAATCATTGACTAAAATCACTCATTAAAAAATTAAAAAATGAAAAAAGAGTCAAACAAGATCAAACGTTTGAATTTACGTACGTAAATTTACTCTGTTCGTATGTACACTTAATGTATACTTGATAGTTTAAAAAACATTCATAAAAATTTGGGAATTTTTTACCGGTAAAAATGAAAGAGGTTTCAGATGGTGATGGAAAGAAAGAGCGACAAATAAAAAGGAGTGCAAAAAAGATTCTTTGAAAATCCAATTAATTTTGTCTCCGATAGGACCGACTTGTCATTAAACAATTTGAAAAATAAAGAAAAAACAAACATCTCAACATATTTTTTTGTCAAAAACACACATTAAAAAAGAAAAGAGAAGAAAAAGAAACAAAAATAAAGTACATATTTTCTCCACGAGTAAAAAAGAGATATGTGACACCTGAAAACCAACATAATGTGGAGAAAAAAAAGAGGACAAAATATTTATAAAAGCTATAATACAAAGGTTGAAACGTAATTACATAAGAATCTCGCGCACAAGAAAAAAAAGGTAAAGGGACGAACGCTAGTTAATAAAAATTTCCATAAGAATGACTGGAGGACCTTTTTGTGCAGCGAAATTTCAAAAATTCACCGGGTTTTACTGTATAATTGATTTTTTGAGATTTTGCATTTTTTTTTTTTTTGCGAAAAAACGTACTTGTTGAATGGTGAAATTTGCAACTTAATTTTATCGTTGGTGTCGCCTAATTTTTTAAAAAGTTTATTTCGCCTGTGTCTTGATTTTATAATATTTTTGCAAGTGTTTTTTTAAAGTGAGATGTTTGTTTGTTTGTTTGTAAAAAATTCCAAGTCGGTAATTTTGTCGATCCATCAGCAAAGGAAATTTAAAGGAGAGAGAGAATGTACATTGGCAATTTACAAAAAAGAAGGTGGAAAATTTAACAAGTGTATTTTTAAGGGATAGTTCTTTTATATGGGCCCATACATTGAACAAAGGGAAAGTGGATTGTGCACAATTAAAAGGTAAAGGAAGATATCATCGCTTTGTGTTTCACCATATATATTTTATACGAAAGGGAAAAAGGCACATCGAATTGAGATATCAAGTGCGCACCAAAAATAGAGGAATAGAAAACGAGAAGAAAATGATAAATTAACGTCCATAAGAAAAAAAAAAATTTCCAAATCGAAAAAGAGTCATTGATAAAAGGGCATATGGAAAAAGACGCCAGTTCAGTAAGATATTTGTAAAATATTTTCGATTAGATTTAAAGCGTTTAACGCGTAGAAAAAAAATATATCTTAAAGGGATGGCTTTCTTCTTCGATTCATTGGTTTTTTGATAGCACCAGCTTTCTGAATACGGGCGCACTTTGTGCCTGGTTGACGGCGAGTCGGCGGTCGACCATTATCAGGAGTGCAATCTATAAAATTAATTTTAATATGTCAGAAATCGGTGTGTGCAATTGAAATCAAATAATGCCAAGAATGTGGATAGTTTACCAGAATTGTCTGACACATCGTAAGAGGAAAATAACGAATTACCATTTCTTGGATTAGGAATGATTGGTTGACCATTTACAAAATCATTTTCCAGTAGATTTGGCAAATGTCTTCGGCGGGCATTTATGAACCAATTGGAGATTTGTTGAAGGTTAAGCCTTGTTTCTTTCGCCAAATGTAATTTTTCCTCTTCCGTTGGATAAGGATGTTTCTTATGTTGGGCCAGCCAATTCTTTAGAAGGGCCGTTGTTGCTTTTGGAAGATTACCTCTTCTTCGTTTTGCCGGTTTATGAGTCAATGGACCTTCTATTGATTGGTCTGAATTTGGGTGGTGCAAGTAAATCGAATCTGTCAGAGGTGAAGTTGGCAAAGATTCGGAAATTTGACCAATTGTTGATTGTCGCCGATCGAAAATTTGATAGTCTTGTTCAAAATTTTCTTCTCCTATTTAATAAAAAAATCAAGCGAGCGTTTATTTTAAATAGAATGTTAAAATCGATGATGATGGGTAATTTCTAATATTGAAGAGTTTATAAATTGATCATTACCTCTGGAATTTTGAAAAGTATTACACCTCCAAAGCTGACTGTTTTCGTTTAGCATTTCTTGGACGTGTTTCTTATGTCTTTGAATTCGCTCTTCATGAGGATTGCTTTGAGGCTCGGAATCATGGAAGAGAATAATTGGCTGAAAGACGCGAAACTAATTCAAGTTGAAATGAGTTATTAATTTTTATTAGCTAAAATTGAATTATAATTCATTTTTCAAATTCCAAGTGAATTTTTTCAATCATTTTCTAGTCTAAAAAGATAGGTCAAACGAGACGACATCAAATTTAAACATGGGACACTCTGAAAAGAAAAGATGAAAATTTTTACCTCTGTCCTATTATTATTGTTTGGTTTGAACATTTTTCATGTAAAAATTTTAAACAAAAAAAATTTTTTTTTTTTTGATAAAATATTTAATCTTGTTGTTTTTTGTTGTTAATTATTATAATTATTATAATTATTTTTATTATTTGGGAAATGTCGTTAAAAAAAAGGGTACGTGTCGAAAGGGGAAGAATTAAGTGAAAGCGATAGATGTTATGAAAAAGAAAAGAGAAGAAAAAAGAAAGTTTATAAGAAGTGGTGGTGGGAGGGGGTGAAAGGAAGGAAAAAAAATTGAGAAGGAAGAAAATGGGAGATATAAATGTTTTTTCGCCAAAAAACCAAAATTATGACGTCGTCAAATAATATCGTTACTTTTCTGCAAATTCTTTGGGTGGTGGCACGAGGTAGCTGTAGTGCTGAGAATGATATTAACAATTATTAAAAAAAGATGTGTGTGTGTGTGTGTGTGTATAAAAGAAAAGTGTGGGGTAAGTAAAAAGCAATAGAGAGAGAGATTAAGCAAGCAGACAAGTACAAGTAAGCGAGTAAGCAAGCCAACTTAAACACAAACACACATATAACAATGAAAAGTCAAAAAAGATGAGGATTCAAAAGAATTTACAGTCTTTTTTTAATGAATAGGGATTTCAATTGTGAGTGTTGTTGTTTATTAATATATAAAAGAAAAGAAAAGAAAAGAAAAGAAAATAAAAGAATAGAATAGAATATTATAAACAAGAAACCAAGTAAGTAATAAAATTAATTAAATCAAATCAAATCAAATCAAATCAAATCAAATCAATCAATAAATCATATATACATGAAGTCGTTTAATAGTCGTTGAATAATGGTTTTTTGGCCAACAAAAACATTCGTTTAGAGAAAAAAATGATGAAAGGATGGCGTAAAAGAATTGGGAATAAATCTTTTTCCACAACAACAAATGTCGAAAAAAGTGCAGAGAAAAAAAAAAAAAAAAAAAAAAAAAAAAAAAAAAAAAAAAAAAAAAAAAAAAAAAAAAAAAAATACGGCAAAATTGTGTTGGTCTTTAAAACAAAAATTTAAAAAAGATTTTAATTTATTTTAAAATTACGGAGTCTTTGTATATATACATGAATAAATAAATATATAAATAAATAAATAAATAAATAAATAAATAAATAAAGTAAGTAAGTAAATAAGCAAGCAAGCAAGTAAAGTAAGTAAATAAAGTAAGTAAATAAGTAAATAAGTAAGTAAAGTAAATAATTTAAAAATATATGTTCATGTATATATCTATATATGTATATATACATTGATAAAGTATTTTTTATGAAATTCAAAATGAATTATAAAATGGAAAGAATTGTTTCACACTTACACAGAAAAAATCTGCACATGAAAAAAAAAATGAGATTAAGACACAAACAGTTAATACAAGTGTAAGATTCTTTTTTGTATGTATGTATGTATGTATGTATGTATGTATGTATGTGTATATGTGTGTATGTGTGTATGTGTGTGTGTGTTACTTTGTACCATTTTTATTATTATTGTTATTATTATTATTATTATTATTATTATTATTATTATTATTATTATTATTATTATGAAGAGAAAACAAACATGGTAAATCGGTTTTCGAAAAAACAAAAAAATTCCCTGCAGATAAAGAAGGAAAAGAGTAAGAAAAAAACTTTTAAGAAATAAAGGATATATTAAGAGTTTTTTTTAAAATTCGAAAAAAAAACTTCAAAAAATATTTATAATTTAAAAATAAAACCTCCTTTCCTCTTCTCCTTCACCAATGAGATTGAATTTTTTTTAACGAGATGTTTTGAATATATGCAATTTTTAAATTTAAAATCAAAAGAAAAGAAAAGAAAAGAAAAGAAAAGAAAAGAAAAGAAAAGAAAAGAAGATAAGAGAGAAAAAGATTATATCATGTATTCTGACAAAGAAGGAAGAAAAGAGCATCCATCATCCATCACATTGGACGAGAAAAAAAAAACAAAAAAAAACATTGATGCATATTGAATACTATTTTAGGATATAGACATTCTGTGATGCGCGTTTAAACACATCAGTTTTTTTATTGTTTTGTTTCATTCGTGTGAATACAATGTCACTCTTATTACTTTTTAATTAAAAAATAAAATAAAATAAAAATTGATGAAAAAGAAAAAAATTTAATTTCCTAAAGCTCCAACCAATTATGATGGTTTTTAATAAATGATAAACTTGAGAGTTCAAAGAAGAAAACTTGAATTTTATTTTATTTTTAAACAGAAAACCAAAAGAAATGGTAATTTTAAAAACAAAAGTACAAGGTTACCAAAAGTAAATAAAAGCATTTAGAAATCTAATGAAAGAGGAAGGAGGGAAGAGAGAAAGGGAGGGAGGGACGGGGAGGGGGGGGGGGGTTACAGAATTCGGTTAATTAAATTTTAATACATATTTGATTCTTCAAGCATTAAAAAAGAAATTTTTGTTGGACCCAATTTTAAAAAGTTAAATTGTTTAAAGTTATTTACATTATGTTGTGCAAGCTTACATCTAGATTTTTTTTGACCAAAACATGTAGATAATAAATAAACAATCTATTATACCCCCATATAGAAATTGGTGAATCTTGTGTTATTTTTCATCTTGTACGATTTACTAGTTTTGGGAATAAATCGTACATTTGACATAATATAACGTAAATTGGAAGGGAGAAAAAATAAAATAAAATAATAAAATATAACATGATATAATAAAGAAAACTGAGAATATACCAAAACCAATTATCATCCAAAATAGAGTTTTTTTAACAATACATGTGACAAGTTTTTAATTCTATTCAAGAAAGAAGGGAAGAAATTGAAAAAGAGTTTGTAAAAAATCAAAATCAAAAGTAAGTGTCAATCTACAAAAATAATAAAAATTCCTTGTAAATCATTATCACATTATGCGAAAAAAAAAATACATTTTTAACTATTCCTAATTAGGATTAATGGGGGGGGGGGGAAAAAAGTGAAAAAAAAACTCATCAATATTCAAATTTCATAAAAAAAGAAATTTTAAAGGTGTGGGTGTATGCGTTTTGCTTTTCGTGATGTGACTAGGGGTATTACAAAAATAGAAATTTTGGATTTGTGGAGAGATTTTGGTATGATCACGCTAATACTGCTTTTAGAGAGAGATGCAGTGATAGTATTAAAAATAATGATTTGACCTTAA